>SNQJ01S0086443.1:0-25765 GCA_010110895.2 Picea sitchensis | reverse complement strand
GAAATAAGTTGAAACTGTAAAACTGTAGAACTTAAACACTTGCTCGAATGATGGTAGTTATCTCTGAGAAGAGATGTGGGTGCTACGCGCATCCATCTGAGAAGAATCATTACAATGAGGCTCTAGAGGCATTTTTTATATTACTCATGAATGCCAAAACCCTAGACATCCAAAAACCTAGCCCTAGAAGGTGAAATGCCAAAAGTCACGTAGGCCCTTATGGGTAAGTTGGTACCTCAACTTCTCGGGGTCGTAACTTTTTCATACGACCTTCGTTTTAGGAACGTGATATCCCGTTGAAAAGGTATTTTAGAAAAATACACATTATGTCATCAAAGTACAACTCTATCTACATTCTTACTATGATGATACTAACAAACAATGTTCAGGTCCACAAAATGGTCCTGGAAGTACAACAAGATGTGTTGACATGAATACATACATAATAAGCCAGTTGGATTAGGCAAGAGGCCACTAGTATCCACGTGGAGGATGTGTAGGGCTTAAAATATCCCTAGAAGTGTAGAACCCACAATTACAAAGAAGTACATAAGAACGTGTTGAACCAAAAACAGACAAGAGGAGCCAATTGGAATAGGTGGGTGGCCACCAATATCCACCTAGATCATCCATATACCACACTGCTCATAACTCTCAATAGTGGGTCACCCCCAAGATAGGGATAAAACTCCACCAAGGAAAAAATATCATAATCTAGGCTAAGGTCAGTCAACAGCCAAAATACCCAGACTAAGGTGCCAACTATGAAATATAGCCTATAGTCTCTCCTTCCCCACATGCATATCCCACCCTAGGAAGTGTTCCCCTTCTCTACTCAACAGACCTTCGACTGCCCCAATTCCCTTCTAGGGCTTCAACAAGCTGGACATGAAGTATCATATCCCTATAGTTGTATCTTAGCACCTTGGGAATATAATTCCTAGTAGTTCTCTCACTCGAAGAGTGTTGGATAGTTGGTTGTGATTGATTTCAACCCTTGGAGAGTGATATTGGAGATTCATGTCAACCCTTATATATTGATGTCAACCCTTGGAGAAGTTCCAAATCCCCAAAGATGTGGACAAGATCATGGGACAATTGGTTATAATATGTATGATCAATATTTATTGTGAGTTAGTTTATGTTAGCATATGTGATGGACAAATTTGATGAATTCTACATGAAGCCTCGAAGGTGTGGTTATGGTACCCAAATTTGAATGAGGTTTTTGGACATGGAGGATAGTGTAAATGCATGTAAGACACTCATATATGGATAGTACTCATCATGTTGTTTGCGGTGATATGTGGAACACCATTTATAACCCCTCCTGATTACAAATATATGGATTTGTGAATTTGGAAGCCCTAAATAATGGTCAATAATCCCCTAGTTGGTTACAAGTCTTTAATGAGAGGGTAAAGTGGTTGTAACAAGAAATTTCAAGAAGCCCTAAAGTTAAGGATAGAGGTTACTTAGAAAAAGTATAAATACACCTCAAAAAGTCTCTCATAAGTACATGATATATACACACAAGTTCATTGAATATCTATCTAAGTGATCAATTGATTCTTATCTGAGGTAACCAAGGATATTTGAGGCATTTTTCAAGGGGAAGATGAGGTAAAGAAGGTCAAAATTGTAAGGGAGGATGAAGTCTTGTGAGGATTTGTTATAAGGTATGTTATTTACAGGTCATCTTATGATTTTTTATATAACTTTTGTTCTATTATGATTCACATAGCATATCAAGGTACTTGTGGTATAAATTTTAGCTTCTGGGTCGTTGTATTTTTGGAGATACACTTTGTGGAAGATAGGGTTTTTGGCTAGTCCTGGAACTAGTCTCAAACAGGTGTTCCGGGTAAAAAGGTCATAATTTATTCATACGAGATCCAAATTATATGATACCAAATGCATTGGATATAGTACATTTTATAGTATGTTTTGAGTGATTTTCATATCCATATGTCAAATATTCCATGTGTGGCATGCTCTAGACGTTCTCTCTCTAAAATAAGCTAGAATTCAACAAGCTATGCCATTTTTTCTATAACTCATTTTCTAGGAGGTTCGAAGTAGTGAAACCTAGAATAATTGTAGAGAATATATTGAAGAATACTTTGTACAATTTTCATACTTTAATTTATTACCGGTACAAATTTATGCTTGTTGAAAGTTAGGGTTTGTGACTAATCCGAAAACTAGTCCCGTCAGACTAAGATAAATTTTGATGAAGATGTTATTCTCTTGTTGTTGAAGTTGAGGAACGTTTGTAGGTATCTAATCACATACACCAGGTCTGTTAAAAATTTACATGTATGTTTATATGCATATTTTGAGGGTTACATTTTGATGATGTTATGGTGTATGGCATGATTAAGACACATTTCATGGTATAGGGTATATGATATATGGTACATGGTATGGTACATGTGTTGATGTACATGGTTGATACATGGTATGGTACATGTGTTGATGTACATGGTTGATACATGGTATGGTACATGATTGGTACTTGGTATACATGGTTTATGGTTGAGGCATATGGTATAGGTTGAGGTGCATGGTTGATGCACTTGTTGTGGTACATGTTGTGGTACATGGTTGATGCTTGGTATGGTATTGGATTGGTAGATGGTATGGTGTCAATGCACATGGTTGATATATATGGTTGATGTGTATGGTTGGCACATGTTATGGCACAGGTTGTGGCATAGGTTGATGCATGGTGCATAAAACAGGTTGATGCATAGTGCATGGTACAGGTTGGTACTTGGTTGAGACACATATCTTGTGATGGTGTGTTGGTGATATTGGTACATTCTTGGTAGAGGAATGTGTTTTTGATGTTGGACATATAGTTGAGAGGTTTCCTTGTTATACGATCCATGTGAGATTATATGGTTGAGTATCAGTGACAATGACAGGTTGGATATAGTGATAGGTTGGCAGGTTACAAATTAGTGTGATAGTGGCAGAGACAATGGTAGTGACAGTGGCAGTGATTGTGGTAGTGACAGTTGGTATACACTTATATTTTAGGGAGGCAGGATGGGGCAAGGAAAGGGGGTTGTAGCCTCCTTCTAGTTGATGCCAAATAATCAGGGAGTTGGATCTTCCTTCAGGTTCGATCCTGAGAACTAGATTGTTGTATCCACCTTCTGGTTGGAGCCGGAGACCCTAGGGGGTTCTAGACTCCTTCTGTTTGGATCTTGATAATTCATGGATTTGTCACTTCCTTCATGTTGGAGCCTGTAAATAGGGGGTTGTATCCTCCT
The DNA here is from genome assembly GCA_010110895.2 of Picea sitchensis. Lineage (NCBI taxonomy): Eukaryota > Viridiplantae > Streptophyta > Pinopsida > Pinales > Pinaceae > Picea > Picea sitchensis. Next base: position 22,484 of record SNQJ01S0086443.1, on the reverse strand, counting down.
TCCAATTGCATCTCGAGAATTGGGAAGCTGGTGCTTCCTATGAATGAATTCTTGATATATATAAGAAATCATTATGTGGTTTTCTCCCATTTGGGTTTCCATGTAAATAATGGTGTATTGTGTTCTTTATGTGATATTTATGTCATGTTGCTTATTATATATATAATATATATTGAATGCAATCATAGATGATACATTGATGATTATTGTTGAACATTGTTGATAAAGTGAAAGAATATATATTGTGGTATAAAGTGCTCATAATGATTCAGCCCCCCTATCAGTATTCCAACAATTGGTATCAGAGAAGGTCCTTCAAGAAATAGTTTAACCTATGGAAGGAAAATGATGGAGTATAGTATGAATGGAGTACAAATGTGCAGTGTGAATGGAGTACCAATGTTCAATGGTCAAAAGGGTCTGGAGTATGAAATGTGGAGTATCGGGATGAAAGTATTTTTACCGACACAAGGATATGATTTTTGGCACTCAATTGTTATATAATACACTACTACAAAGAATCCTCCAAATACTAAAGCCAAGAAGGAATTGAAAAGAAACAACAAAATAGCAATGGATTTTATCTTGGAAGGATTACCTGATTCAGTAAAGGACAAAGTAGGAAAATGTTCATCATCTAAAGAACTATGGGATAAGATGCACAATATATATTATTCTCCCATCATAGAGTTAGATATTTCTAAAGAATAAGTAGGTATATAACAAGATATAAGTTTCTCATCATGTCAGACAGATTCAAAAAAGGAAGAGTGTGAAGTCAACCAAAGTATGCAGTTTTTCTTTGATTGTGAAGAAGTAGGATATCTTGAAATTGAATTCCCTTATTTGAAGATTGAAAGTGATGAGACATAAAATCCCAACGAAATAGAATACAATCCTAAGATTGAAAAGGAAAAGAATCATGAAGTAGAATTTAGTCAACGAGAAAGAGAACTTGAAGATGAAATAATCACATTGAAGATCCAACTTGAATAATTAAAGAGAATAAAAGAATTCATGAAAATTCAAATGATGAAGAAAGAAAAAGAGGTTGAGAAGCTTGAATAAGAATTTTTCACATTGAGAAGTAAAATCATCAAGCTCAACAAGAACATTGAAGAGATAGAAACATCTGCATCAACATTACAGAATCAAGAGAAGCATTTCAAGATGCTAGAAAAGAAGAAGGAAGAAAAGAGCAAGAGTTATGTAGAAGTACTTAAAGGAAGGAATCATGGTTAGAATGAGTATAATAAAGAAATATATTCAAAAATACCTACCACATTCAGGCAGTAAGGAAGATTCAACCATACTTAAAGGATCCACAGAACAAAATATTATGATCAGCCAAGGCAGGAATTCAGAAGGACTACACCATAAAATAAKATTATTCACTCCCAGGTATGTAAATTTATTTTATGGTCATTMTTTTTATTGTACTAACTTTGGACATAAGGTTAAACTTTGCATAAMTTATGGAAGAAATGTTCAAGAAATAAATTTTGATGTGGACCCACATAGCATTGAATGTTACAAATTGCATAACTATGGATACATATCTTGTGATTAYAGAAGCACGATGGATACTTATTTGAGAAAGAACATTGATATTAGATATAAGAAGATTTGGAAAAGAAAGMAAGAACRGGTAAAGGAAGATCAAATGAATGAAGGACACCCAGAAGTCATACTCTCAATATTGGCAATAATACAAGATAAAGACAAATATATAGAGAAAAGGAAATACGTCAGATACATGAAGGTTTGGCGAAGAAATGAAAAACAAGAAGAACATGTAAATAAATAACAGGTCCCATAGATCACAAGATTTGTAGTAGCACAAGAAAGAAAAGAAGAACATGTTCAAGAGATTGTACTTTCAGGAATTGTAGTGCAATATCAATCCACGGGAAGATAGAAAGAAGTCAAATTTCAGAGAGATGATGATTCTACATACGAAGAGGAAGATTACTTTGCATCAGAGTGAGAATTGTTCTGAGCCACCAGGCCTAGAGACTCCCAGGTAATATGAATATTGAATAGGGGGATTCCATGCAGTATATGAGATAGATCAGAGAACCATCCTTAGAGAAATGGTTGCAGAGACATATTAAGAGAAGTCAGATAGCACAAGTAAAGTATGATAGATTGATTAATAAAGTAGTGCTCCCATACAGGTGTCAGTTGGTAGTTACTCACACATAAGTTTATGATTGTATTCATGCAGAGAAATATTCAGTATAGGTTATTCCAGCAGATAGATCACATTAGTAGACATATTTGATTCAGAGAAGTATTTAGTACAGTGACATATGGGTTAGCATTGTGTACAGTTAAGAAACAAAGTTATGGACATTTTGTGACACATGGACAGAGATGGATTCATGAGATTCTCAATAGGTACAAGAAACATGGGTCAGATGCATAGCAACATAATTATAATTGGAATCAGTGGAATCAATTGGAATCAATTGGCATAGAAAGTAAAGAAGCGAAAGGAACAACAAAACAGGGAAAATAGAAATTGACAGTAAAAGTTATATCATCAGAAGGACATTGTTGAACAGTATGTTCAAGTGAACGTGACAAGTAAATAAATAAATTAAATTTTGAATGCTTTTTGTATATGTCAGTGAAATTCAAGAGGAAGCACCAATGAATAATAAACAGAACTAGAAGAGAGTAAAGGAAACACATACAGGTATCCCTACATTGATCTACATATTACAGGAAATCCAAAAGAAGAAAAATAATAAGAGAGAGAGATCTAGAAAGGGAGACATACCCATAGGGGGAGCTATTCTTTTTCCCATGATTGGTTCGAACAGGTATAGTATCACGAGGAGACATATCGACAGGGGGAGTTAACCTTTGGTAAAAGATAAAGAGAAAGAATAGAGGCATAAATATAGGGGGAGCATCCCCAAGAGGAGATACCCTTTGTTATTTATGTCAAAGGGGGAGAGATAGAAACATCGATGAGGAGAAATGGTCGATGAAGAGCAATGGTGTTACCATCAATGCTAAAAGGGGAGATTGTTGGACAGTTGGTTTGGAAAGTTGGTTGTCATTAATTTCAACCCTTGGAGAGTGATATTAGAGATTGATGTCAACCCTTGGAGAAGTCCATACGCCCCAAATATATGGACAAGATCATTGGACAATTGTTTAACATATGTATGATCAAGATTGATTGTGAGCTAGTTGATGTCAGCATATGTTATGGATACATTTGATGAAGTCTACATGAAATATTTAAGGTGTGTTTATGGTACCCAAAGTTGAATGAGGTTTTTGGACATGAAGTAAAGTGTAAATGTCGGTAAGACACTCATAGATGTATAGTACTCGATGTGTTGTTTCAAGTGATATGTGGAACACCACGTGGTTTCTCATGGTTAGGGAGATATGGATTTGTGTGGATTTGTATAGTAATCACACATAATTTTATAGTGCTCCCCTAGTTGGTTACAAGTATTTCATGAGAGGGTAAAGTGGTTGTAACAAGAAATTTCAAGAAGCCCTAAAGTTAAGGAAAGAGGTTACTTAGAAAAAGTATAAATACACCTCAAGGAGTCTCTCATAAGAACATGATATATACACACAAGTTCATTGAATATCTATCTAATTGATCAAGTGATTCTTATCTAAGCTAACCAAGGATATCTAAGGTGTTTTTTATAGGGAATATGAAGTAAAGAAGGTCTAAATTGCAAGGGAAGATGATGTCTTATGAGGATGTGTTCTATGGTATGTTATTTACAAGTCATCTTACCATTTTTATATAAAACAAATTCTATAATGATTCAGATAGTGAAACCTGGACTTTGGAGGATATTGAGATGACATATCAAGGTATCTTTGGTGAAAATTTTAGCTTTTGGGTCCTTGTATTTTGGGAGATACACTCTATGGAAGATAGGGTTTTTGGCTAGTCCTATAACTAGTCTCAAATAGGTGTTCCATGTAAAAAGGTCATAACCTCTTCATATAATATCCAAATTTAGTGATACAAAATGCATTGGATATAGTACAGTTTGTAGTATGTTTTTTTTCAATTTTTAGATCCATATATCAAACATTCCATGCCTGGCATGCTCTACAAGTTCCCTCTCTAGAATAAGATAGAATTCAACAATGTATGCCATTATTACTATAACTCATTTTCTAGGAGGTTCCAAGTAGTGAAACCCAGAGGAATTGTAGAGAAGATATTGAAGAATATTTTTTACATTTTTCGTACCTTTATTCATTACAAGTATGGATTTATGCTTGTTGAAAGTTAGGGTTTGTGACTAATCTAAAAAAATAGTCTCACGAGACTAAGGTAAATTTTGGTGATGATGTTATTCTATTGTTGTTGACTTTGAATAAGGTATGCATGTCTATGATCACATACACTAGGTATGTAGTAGAGTTACAGGTATGTTTATATGAATTTTTTGAGGGTTACATGTTGATTATGTTATGGTGTATGGAATGATTGAGACACATTTCATGGTATAGGGTATATGGTATAGGGTACATGGTATGGTACAAGTGTTGATGTACATTGTTGATATACATGGTTGATACATGGTATGTTACATGATTTACTTGGCATACATTTTTTATGGTTGAGGCATATGGTATAGGGTGAGGTGCATGGTTGATGCACTTGTTGTGGTACCGGTTTTCATACATGGTTGATGCTTTGTATGGTACTGGATTGGTACATGGTATGGTGTTGATATACATGGTTGATATATATTGTTGATGTACATGGTTGGAGCATTTTATAGTGCAAGTCGTGGAACAGTTTGATGCATGGTGCATGGTACATGTTGGCACTTGGTTGAGACACATATCTTGTGATGGTATGTTGGTGATATTGGTACATACTGGTAGAAGTGTGTGTTTTTTATGTTGGACATCTAGTTGAGAGGTTTCCTTGGTATATGATCCATGTGAGAGGATCTGGTTGAGTATCTGTGATAGTGACAGGTTCGACCTGTTGATATTGACAAGTTTGATACAGTGATTGGTTGATAGGTTACATGTTGATGTGATAGTGGTAGTGATAGTGACAGAGATAGTGGAAATGACAGTGGAAGTGACCATGGTAGTGACAGTTGGTATAAAATTATATTTTAGGCCAATAGGATGGGGTAAGGAAAGGGTTTTGTAGCCTACATCTAGTTGGTGTCGGAGAATCAGGGAGTTGGAGCTTCCTTCAGGTTGGAGCCTGAGAACTAGGTGGTTGTAGACAACTTTTGGTTGGAGTCGGAGGACCTAGGGGTTGTATCCTCCTTCTGGTTGGAGTCAGAGGACCTAGGGGGTTGTATCCTCCTTCTGGTTGGATCCAGATAATTTGGGGATTTGCAACTTCCTTTAGGTTGGAGCCTGTAAATAGGGGGTTTTAGCCTCCTTCCAGTTGCAGCTGGAGAATTAGGAATTCTTGATATATATAAGAAATCATTTTGTGGTTTTCTCCCATTTGGGTTTTCACGTAAATACTGGTGTATTGTGTTCTTGATGTGATGTTGATGTGATGATACTTATTATTACATGCTTATGGTACATTGATGATTATTATTGAGCATTTTTTATAAAGTGGAAGACTACATATTGTGGTTAAAAGTGGTATAAAGTGATCATATTGATTCACCCCCACTCTCAATATTCCAACAAAGATAATTCTCACGGTCCTGAAAACCCGCTTCTTCAATAACACAAGGGCCTGAAAACACGCTTCTTCAATAACTCATGGGCCTGAAAATCAACTTCTTTCATAACACACAGGCCTGACAACCCACCTCTTCAACTCAAAATACTAGTTCACTCACTAGAAACAACTCCCATGTATAGGTATGGAGAGGGAATCAAGGTACAGATGGTGGAATGATGAATGGAGAATCATCCCCCCCAAAATGAACTGAGTTTTCCCAAATTTAGGAGCATGTTCCAAACTTGACACTTGTCATGTTGGGTACTATCTTGGGCCCCACACATGGACCCCCATATACATGATATAATCCCTAACTTAGGGACTTAGGATGTTTTGTAATATTTGCATCCATAATCTTAAAATTTATAATTTTTAGGAATATTAATAAAATATTCCTTTTGGTTTAAGGCCCCTCATCTTAACCACCCCTCATATTAGCCCCTACTTAAATACCGGGTGTATTGTGCTCCCGGAGCGTGATTTGATGTGATGATACTTATTATTACATGCTTATGGTACATTGATGATTATTATTGAGCATTTTTGGCAAGTGGAAGACTAAGCATATTGTGGTTAAAAGTGGTATAAAGTGATCATATTGATTCACCCCCACCTCAATATTCCAACAAAGATAATTCCTTTACCTACCCAAACCCGCCTTCACAACACAAGGGCCCCGAAACACGCTTCAATAACTCATGGGCCTGAAAATCAACTTCTTTCATAACACAATACTGTGCTCCCATAACCCACCTCTTCAACTCAAAAATAGTCTACCTACTAGAAGCCAACTCCCCATGTATAGGTATGAGAGGGAATCAAGGTACTGTATGGTGGAATGGATGAATGGAGAATCATCCCCAAAATGAACCGAGTTTTCCTAAATTTAGGAGCATGCTCCAAACTTGACACTTGTCATGTTGGTACTATCTTGGCCCTCCCACACATGGACCCCTATATACATGGATATAATCCCTAACTTAGGACTTAGGGATGTTTTGTAATATTTGTATCCATAATCTTAAAAATTTATACATTTTTGTGAATATTAATAAAATATTCCTTTGGTTTAAGGCCCCCTCATCTTGAACCACCCTCATATTAGCCCCCTTTTTACTCTAAAGTCTTACACTTCTAGTGTATTTTTAGCCCATGAATACTCTTTTGTCCTGCCATTTTGCATTAGTGTTGTGTTTTTATTAATATCTTAGTGTGATTACATTTACAATAATAGGCTCTACCGTGTTGAACAGGATAAATCAATTGAGAGGAGGGGTGAATCATTTGTATATGGAATTTCTTTCATTTTATAAGAAGATTACCTATTAATCAATAAATCATGCCTTTTACATTTAACTTGTAGTAACACATTTAACCAATAAATATACAATCACACAAATGAGATAGTGACATAGTGATTTTTCATGAGGGAACCCAAAAGGGAAAAAACTCTTTTTCCTATGAATGAAAGGTGTTTAACTTCTTTTTTACATTCTTATTTTTATCTCGAAGCACAACCCAAATGAGGGTTGCTTACCTTTGTTTCTTCAAGCATCTACCGGTCGTAATCTATGACCTCCCGCATGTACAAGCACCAACTTGTACATGAAACTTTTACGCCTCCTTGCTCCCCCACCTCCTATATCCTCCCTCTCGCCAATGTAAGAACCTTTCTATTCAAGAAATTCAACAAAGGATTAATTTAACCAGAATTTCACTCCATCATTTTTTACAATTGCATTTATTTCCATTCAAATCATACACCAAAACCCTCAAGCATTGAAGATTTAGTTACAATAACTTAATAACTACCTTACATAAATTATTATTGGCTAAGGTATCAAGAAGAACAACAACCGTTAGATCTGTTTCATCATTTAATCAACACCACTCAATGAGCATACGTTGAGTTTTAACTTTTCAATAGAAACAAGCCTCAAGCTCTCTTGGCAAAGACACATGCTAAACCATATGCCCATTGGTTGTGACCACGAACCTAATCAAAATGCATCGTGATTTCACATTTCGGGCAATCTTTGGATGAGGCTTCTCGACACTTTATGTCATCATTTCTGAAACCCTCAAAAGGAGCTTATTGACTAGTTCCTTCCCTTCTCGCGGACTGGCCAGACCAAGCTATCCATAAAGCTTTCATGATCTCGCATTTCGTTTTATTTGGAAGGTTAGCGACTTCTTTCGCTTTTACCTCTAATTCTCCTAATATCCGCTTTTCTCCTCGATCGATGACCACAATCGTTTCATATTCCGACCTCCTCGATATTATTGGGATCTCTTTGCATTTCATGATTTCACATATCAATATCGAAGGTTGGCTCACCTCCTTTCTTTTGATTCCCGATTTTCGAACTCCACTTTCCACTTACATTGGATCAACGGTCCTCGACCTTCCATGATCCAACAAATGGTCCGATTGATCATGACTCCTTCGGGTTATTTACTTCTAAGTTTTTGTTCTGATTAATTCATAAACTCAAAACTGTACAATGGAATGCCATTCAATCTTCAACACATGTATGCACCATTTGTGGTAAGACTGCTTAGTTATAGTTTGTCTCTTCATACCTATGACCAAAAAACTATGCCATTCTCTCTCAACGATGAAATGCTATTCTGAAAATCAAGTATCTCCAAATCTGTCAGAACAATAATGTCGTATAAACCCACAATGCTAACAAATGCTCTGTTCAAAATACTCGGTTTATAATAATGTTTGACAAATGACAACTGCACTTATAACAACAATGCCAACAAGGCCATTTAACTAGTATGTCAATCTTGGACAAGATCCAATCCATGTAGACCTCGACCATAGCCATTGCTAACATTTTATCCCATATTAAACTTTGATATTGCATATTTAAAGTTAAAATCAATGACAACTAAAGTTAACATCAAATGACAACATGTTGAATGTAATTCCAACACTGTTCATTCAAAGAACTCGGGCTAACAAACTCCCCCTTTGGCATTGATGGAAAACTTTTAATTTCTTCTAATCCTTTCTCCCCTTTGACATCTTATGAAAAAGGAGAAACCATACTCCCCCTGATAAAGAAAACCACCTGTAAAGAGGTATCATACCAACAACTCCCCTTATCAAAATAATTAATAAACCTACGCAATCTGATAACCAAAATGAAAAATATAGCATGAAATCATGTATTTCTGAGTATAAAAAATATTACAGAGGTAATACCCCCAACTGATCCCTGATACTTTCAAATTGAATCTTGGGTAATGGTTTAGTAAATATATCCGCAATCTAATCCTTTGTGCCAACATATTCCATTTTTAGTACATTAGACATAACCCTTCATAAAATGAAATTTGATGGAATGTAGTTTATTTTTAATGCATAATGATTTTTTAGAAATACCTAATTGCACCGGTATTATCACGTAATATAGATATAGGTTCATTATAATGAATGTGTATATCTTCCAAAGATTCAAGCTTCATCCATAGAACTTGAGGCAAATAACTTGTACTGCAATGTATTCTCGCTTTTAACAAGTAGACAAAGACATTGTTGATTGTTTCTACTTGACCAACTTACAAGACATCCTCCTAGAAAAAAAATGCTCCTCCACTAGCAATATTCCTGTCATCAACACAACCTACACAATCAACATCAATGAACGCATATAAATCAAGCTGACTACCTATAGGATACCACAAACCACACTCTGTTGTCCCCTTAAGACATCTGAAAATTCTTTTGACTGCAAGTAGATGAGAAGTTTTGGTGAAGCATGAAACCTGCCAACTTGAAAAAAATGAATGCATAATATCATGTCTTGTAGCAGTAGCATAAAGAAGACTACCAATCATAGATCTGTAATAATCAGTTCGATCAACATCTTTAGTATCATCAAACTCACTTAATTTACAGCTAGTAACCATGGGAGTGCCAACTAGTTTAAAATATTCCATCCGAAATTTCTTAAGCATTTCATTGATATACTTGGTTTGAGAAATGGAAATACCTTTATCGGATTGAGTGACTTGGTAAATAAGAAAAAATTCATTCTCCTAGTATGGACATCTCAAACTCTTTCTACATACTTTAGCAAACTGTTTACTGAGCCTATCATCATCACTACCAAAATGATATCATCTACATAGATCTCAATAATAATCAAGTTATCATTTTCTTGTTTCATGTAAAGATTACTTACCGCTGTTACCTCTTCCTCAATCCTTGCCTTTAAGTAATTGTCAGTCTAGAATACCAAGCCCTTGGTGCTTGCTTTAGGTCATACAATGCCTTTTTCAACCTACAAACATATTTTTATGCTTCTTGTACCTGAAAACCATCTTCTTGTTCCATGTATACTTCTTCTAAATCACCATTCAAAATGCACTTTACATCCATTTGATAAACTTTTAGCCGTGCTTGTAGAACCAACATAAGCTAAAATCAGCCTAATGGCTTCCATTCTTACAACAAAAGCAAAGTTTCACCATAATTCATTCCTTCTACCCGTATACCCTTTACACACTAATCTAGCCTTATTTTTGGTGACTTTTCCTGCTTCATCTTGATGGAATGGAATGGAATGGAAAGGATATTGAAATGGAAATGGACGGAATGGAGGAAAGGATGGAATGGAATGGATGGATGGAATGGATGGATGGAATGGACGGAGGAAGGAATGGATGGATGGATGGATGGAAAATGGAAGGATGGATGGACCGGATGGATGGAGGATGGACGGAAGGATGGACGGAATGGACGGAGCCGGATGGAGGAAATGGACGGACCGGATGGACGGATGGAAGGAATGGAATGAAGGAATGGATGGTCGAAATGGATGGATGGACAAAGGACGAAGGGATGGAGGAAATGGAATGGAATGGAATGGAAGGACGGAGGAATGGAGGAAATGGAATGGATGGATGGAGGATGGATGGAATGGATGGATGGAGGAGGATGGATGGACGGATGGATGGATGGACGGAAATGGATGGAATGGATGGATGATGGAAGGAGGATGGATGGAAATGGATGGATGGATGGATGGATGGAGGAAAGATGGAAGGAATGGAAGGAAGGACGGAGGAAGGATGGATGAGGAATGGAATGGATGGAAATGGACAAGGATGGACCGGAATGCAAAAGGCATAATTATGTCTCAATCAGAGGTAATCCATGTTTAGTAAAATCAGATTTCTTATCCATTATTAAAGATTAAACTTCCAATGATTAAATTGAATCTTGAAGTAACCTACTCTAATAACAATTGTTGATAATGACGTGATAAGTCAACTGAGAGGTGAATCATTGTATAACTTTCTATTTGGCAGCAAATTACTTATTAATCAATAAATCATGCCTTTAACATTTAACTTGGATTAATACATTTAACCAATAAATATACAACAACCAGACAAAGACGTTGATTTTTCATGAGGAAACCCAAAAGGGAAAACCTCTTCTTCTTATGAATGAAATGCAAGCTCCAATTCCTCTTTACATTCTTATTTTATCTAAGCTACAACCCAAAATGAGGTTGCTACCTTTGTTTCTTCGTGACTCATCAATGGAAGCTACATCTCCTAAATGTACAAGCACCAAATTGTACAAAAGACTTTTATAGTCTCCCCTTGCTCCTCCCTACTTCCCTGTAATCCTCCTCTGTCATTAAGAACCTTTCTATTCAAGAGAAACAATAACACTGAACAATTTCACTCCATATTTTTTTTTACAATTGCATTTATGTCCATTCAAATCATACACCAACCTCATATCAAGATTCAAAGCATAATAACCGAACAACTACTCTAAATATAAATTGTTATTAAGGCATCAAGAATAACAACAACCATTCGATCTATTTCATCAATTAATCAGTGTCATTTGATGAGCATACGTCGATTTTTGAATTTTCAACAAAAACAAGCCTCGAGCACTTCGACAAGACACTTGTTCTTAAACCATATGCCCATTATTGTGACCATTGTGTTTAATCAATAAAAATGCATTTCGTGATTTCGTGATTTCGACAATCTTGTGATGAGGCTTCTCGACACTTTAAAGTCACAAATTTCTGAAAACTCAAAAGGAGCTTAGCTAGACTAGATCCTTCCTTTCTCGTGACCACAGGCTATGCCAAGCGCTTTACTAATTTTACATTTCAAGTTTCACTATTTTGAAGATTAGCGTACCTCCTTCCTTTGACATCAAATTTACCAATATCTTCTCCATCGATAGCTCCACAACCTTTGTGATCAAAGGGTCCCTATCCTTCCTGAATTTGCATTTCATGATTTCACATATTGTCGCGTGATATCGGAGGTTGGATCACCTCCTTTCTTTGATTTCTGATTTCCCGATATCCACATTTCCGCTTACATTGATCGACGGTATCCTCGATCTCTCTTGATCCAATGGTCTAGATTGGATCATGAATTCTGGTTATTTACTTAAGTTTTTGTTTGATTAATTCATAAACCCGAAAATCGTACAATGGAATTCCATTCTGAATCTTCAACACATGTATGTGCCATTTGTGGTAAGAACGTTTAGTTATATTTTGTCTCTTCATACCTATTACCAAAAACTATGCCATTCTCTCTCAACGATGGAATGTTATTCCGAAAACTATGCCATTCCAAATCTTCCATAAACAACAATGTCGACAAACTCCACAATGCTAACAAATGCTCTATTCAAAATACTCTCATTTATAATAATAATGTTTTGTTGGAGAAACGACAATTGCATCTATAACAACAATGCCAACAAGGTCATTTAACTAATATGCCAATCTTAGAGAAGTTCTACCCCATGTATACCTTGGCCATAGCCTTTGCTAACATTTTATGCCATATTAAACTTTGATATTGCATATTTAAAGTTAACATCAATGACAACTGTGCTTAACATCAAACGACAACATGTTGAATGTAATTCCAACACTGTCCATTTTCATAAACCTTGGCCAACACACTAGCCTTTAGCATCTAGGCTCTATAATCTAATAATCACATATGCACTCTCGCCTATAATATCCGGTCACTGTGACTATAAATGTTAGCTATTTGGATTGGTTGTCATTGATATCAAACCTTAAAGAAAGTCCTGTAGCACCATGGTTTGGGTAATGAACCCAAGCTTGTTTAATGGATAATGGCGTATGTGTTTTGATATATTTTCAAAGTAAGACTATTCTATATGGATTGTACATGTCATGCCATTTCCGTGGTATGTGGAACATCACATAACTCCCTCACTGCTAGAGAGAGTTATGGCCATGTGAAGTTTGAGAACCCCCATGAGTCATAGAAGCCCCAAAAAAGGTCAAAGTGGCTCAAAGTGGTTGCAAAGAAGAAATTATTTAAATAATAAAGTGAAGTGATGAGTGTACTATAAGTCAAAGTGGATACAAAAGAAATTATTTAAAATAATGCTAATGGATAAATTACTAAGGGACAAGTGGTTAGAAGTGGTTAAAAGTGGGTTAACTCTAAAATAAGGAAAGTGGTTTAAGAGGATTTTAGAAGGTAACAATAAAGTGAAGTGATGGCTGTACTATAGGTCAAAAGTGCATATAAAAATAAATTATTTTAATTAATAACATTAATGGAGAAATTACTTGCGTACAAGTGGTTAGAAGTGGCTAACCCTAAAATAAGGAAAGGGTTAAGATGGTTAAAAAGGTAACCCCTGAGGAAGTCAATGAAAAGTATAAATAAGAGGCAAGGGTCTCATTTTCTAATCACACTTGAGAATATTGAATATATACAAGTGGATGAAGTAACCAAAGGATATCTAGCTTAAATTCCTAATGGGAAGGTTAAGTAAATAAGGCCTAAATTCAAAGGAGGATTAATTATTTTGATGATTCTCTTAAGGTATGTTATTTACGTGTCATTTCACCATTTTGAAATAAATTTTTTCTTTAGAATGATTCAGTCTGTGAATATGCAAGTCCATTGAGGAAACATAATCCAAGTATCTCGTGGTAAAAAAATTCAACTTGTGGTTCGTCGTATTTTTGAAGATACACTCCGCGGAAAATAGGGTTTCAGGATAGTCCCTAAACTAGCCTCCAACATATGTTTCGGGTAAAATGTCATAAATTCTTCAAGCAATATATCCAAATTCAGTAAGACCAAATGTGTCTGTTAGAGTAATTTCATACTATTTTGTGTACAACTTTCAGATCCATATAACAAATATTCTATGTAAAGTACACTCTTACAAAGTTCTCTTAATGTTTAATTCAACAAGGTATGTCATTTTGCTATAACTCCTTTTAAGAGGTTCCAAGTAATGAAATATGGAGGAATTGTACAAATGTACTTAAAGCAGTATTCTGTACCATTTTCTTATTCCTATTCATTATAGGTACATAGTTATGATTATTGCAAGTTAGGGTTGTTGACTAACTGCTAGCTCGCTATGAGACTAAAGCAAAGTTTGATGAAAATGTTGGTATCTTTTTGTTAAAGCTATAAAGTGCTCGAAGTATGTGATCATATACACTAGGTCTATTACGAAGTTACAAATCAGATTTGGATGATGAAATTGATGATGACTTTGGTTGAGGTACATGTTGGATACATGGTTGGGACAAGCATTTGATGAGTTGGTACATACATGAGGTGTATAGTTGATGATGTTGGTACATACTGGATGATTCATAGTTGATGAGTAGTTGATACACATCGGTACATACTTGGTACATGCATGAGTGGACTTGTTAGTGGTATTTCTTTTGATACATTGTTTATGGATGATGTAACATACATGTATTGGTATAATATTAGAACTTCACACATTGATCTTGGGGATTATTATGAGTTGTTGTGTTATGCCCGGTTGATGCAACATATTTGAGAGTTGTCTTGAGGATTTCCATCTTGGTGAGTAGATCTGATTTTATTGATAATGATTAATGAGACATATTATTGTGATATGTTGTTTGATGTGTCGCCTTTGATAGGTTATTTGTAACAGCTCAGTGCATGGCTTGATGCAGAATTTATTCATGGTACAAAGCGAGGCAATGTGTTTTGCATGGTTGATGCACTTGTTTATGGTACAAGTTGATTACAAGTTGTTTGGTACAAGTTGGTGCATGGTTGATTCACTTGTTGTTATAGCAAGATTTGCTCCCCACCCTATGCAATCTCATGTATACCTTTGCTCTCATGTAGACTTATCATCCCTATTTGTAAATCCCGTATTGCACAAATATTTTTCCACATGTACTATTCCTTCCTACTGGGCCAACATGTATACCAGTTTCACCACTACAATCAAGTGATAACATTGACATTTGTGCCCAAAATGAAAAATGGTGTCAAATTTCCATGTCACCACAAGAGATCTATGATCCTTGGCCTCCATATACTAGAAATGTTAAGGACTTGGTCTTCACCCATTTGAAGTCTATAAATGGGCTAATTCCGAGCTATGGAAAAGAGGAGAAATAATTCAACTCTTTGAGAGCAAAGTTACTTTGGAGAAATTCATATTTATTTCTATATTGAGTTCCGGGTGATCAATTTTCCTCAAGTCTGAACACAGTGGTCAAACCCCAATATCTTTCCCTATTGTCGAGAGAATCTGATTGTCTCTTTCCTATGAGTTTCCTTTGGTGGAGGATTGGAAGTGGTGGGAGGCCCAACTAGAAGGAACTTAGTTTCTGTTCCCAACAAGTACGTAATATTGGAAGTCTATACCCATTTTCAATTTCTATGTTGACTATATAATAATAGAAATTTACTTTCTCGGGTCCAATTGATATCTTGAAAATATTTGAATTATTATTCCATGATTTGTCGGTTTATTAATGTATTATGCCATTGAATGTTCTAACATCATTTTATTATCACCATATTCATGCTTTGCTTGGTTGTTGAGGACTACTTACATGTATATTTATTTAGGGGTCGCTCAACCAAGTGGACATCATCAATCGTTTGGATGAGGTAGGCCTTTATCTTGTCTCTCTCTCACATTTGTTTATATAGAATACTCTGAGAATAGAATTGATTTCTTGGTACCATTTCCATTTTGTGGTTTGCCCCCTAGCCATAGAGAGATTTATCTCTCTGCAATTTTACGGGTACATGTTAATTATAGGTTTTTTGGTACAGTTTTGCATTGGTTAATGGAATTTTTATAGTACAAATTCGATTACAAGTTGAGGTACAGTTGATGCAATGGTTGATGCACGGGTTCATGTTATTGGCACAAGTTTTAGGTCTAGGTGGATTGGTACGTGTTTACAATAGTATATCTCATGTTGATAGTGTGACAGTGGTTCAAACATTCTAATTCTACGATACACTTCCAGATATTGGACAAGGCGCGATAGTGGTTGTATTTTCACCTTCTATTAACAGCCAAAGAAAATAGGAGTTGTAGCCTCCCTTCTAGTCAGGGCTAGAGGACAGGAGCTGGATCTTCCCTTAGGTTGTAGCCCCAGAAACTAGGGGGTTGGAGCCTCCACCTGGTAGAACTGGAAAACAAGCGAAGTTGGTGCTTCCAATGAACGTAATTCTTAAATACATATAAGAAAATCATTTTGGTTTTCTTCCACTTTGGGTTTCCATGTGAAAACACTAGTGTACTATGTATGTGTATGATTGCTCATTTTTCATTGTTTATCACTCAACAATCATTGGATGATAACGCTACATTGATTTAACACTCAGAATAATGGGTTGCGCGATTAAATTGTTTCCATTATTGATTCACACCCCTTTAGTAACCAACAATTGGTATCGCAGTTCCTTCTGTGGAAATAGTTTAACCAATCGAAGGAGATTATGGATTATTACGAGAATGGAGTACCACCGCTTAATGGTTAGAATGGTTTAACATATGAGATGTGGAGTGAAGGATGAAAGTATTTTTACAATAAAAAGGGTATTATATTTGGCTATCACTGCTATGTGATATGATAGTTCAAAAAGGGAATAGAATGCAGCTGGAATTGAAACAAGAATAACAAAATAGGCAATGGATTACCTAGGAAGGATTACCGTAACCAATAAGAGAAAAAGTTGAAAATGTTCATTGGAAATAAATAACTTTTTGGATAGTTACATATTATATATTCTTCACCCATCGCAGCATTCAAAATGTCAGCAAAGATGCAGTAAAGATACAGTTAAAACATGTTCACCATGTCAACATATTCAAGATGAAGAGTACATAATCACCAGAGGTATGTTGTTTTGATTTAATTGTGAAAAAAACGTGGACATCTTGAAATAGAATGCCATGAAGGAAATGGAGACAAAAACTAATTGAAAGCGGAAGACACCATGCACAGAACTTATTAGTTCTTTAGATGAACTAAAGAAGAAAACAATCTACCTCAAGAAAGAATTGATGAAACAAAAGGAAAGTGTTCACATTATTTAAGAATCCCAACAGGTCATAGAGAACTTAAGAACTCAACTAGAATAAGCCAAAAATATCAAAGAAAATATTAAATATCAAAAAAAATTTTCGGACCAACACAGTTCACATGCAAAGAAGCGTAAACAGAGATAAGATATTGATGTACTCATCTTAAGGAAATAATCCACCCAGAATTAAATCCAGCTTGAGGCGAAAGTTCGATCAAGAAGAGAAAGCACTGGAAGGTTAAACAATAAAAAAATTCGTTTCAGCCATATGGAAAAGAACATAAGAAGTCATGAAATCTCGTGATAATGAAAAAGAAATAAGAGGTTGAGAAGCTTGAAGAAGAATTTGTCACTGAGAAGTAAAATATTCAATCTCACAAGAACGCTGAAGAGACAAAAACATCTACATCAGTTATAGAGAATGAAGAGAAGCACTATAGGTTGCTAGAAAAGAAGAATAAAGAAAATAGAAAGAGTTATGAAGAAGTACTCCAAGGAAGGAATCGTGGCTTCAACCAGCATCTAGGAAAACTATTGAAGATACATCTTCAAGAAGAAAATCAATTTTCAAGCCACAAATTCATGATCATGATTAGTGAAGGAAATTCAAAAAATACTACACCACAAAGAAGATCATTCAATTCTGTGTCCGCAAATTCTATTTTATGGTCATTGTTTTTATTGTACCACCTTTGGACATATATTGTAAATCTTAGGATTATAAAAGAAATGTTCAATAGGCTATGCCTCTTCATGTGGCCCCACATAACAGTCATTGAATGTTAAATGTCATAAATCCATGGACACATAGCAAGATTGTAGAAGTACGGATCTATAATTCCATGAAAGAGAACACCGATATTAGATATAAGAAAGTATGGATAAAGAAACAAAACGTCAGTGAAACAAGAAGAAAATGTCCCATAGATCACAAGATTAGCAATAAAATGAGATGAAGAAAATTTCTACAGAGAAAGACGTAGATACAAAAAAAGGTTTGGAAAATAATCAAAGAAAAGAAGGATAGGCAAATAAGGAAATCGTGATCAAGAGATTGTAATTTTAGGAATTGTAGTGAAATATGAGTCCTCAGACAGAAAGAAACACCAGAGCTCAGAGATGATGAATCTATTAATGAAGACGATGATGAATACACTCCCCAAAAGAAAGAAATGTTTTGAACCATCCATATTAGAGACTCCTAGATAATATGAATACTAGATAGGGAGCTCCATGTGGTAGCCGAGAGGAAACTGTAGAACCATCCTTCAAGAAGCTTCATGGAATTTGAGGATGATTTAGTGCATTCAGCGTATGGTAGAATATGATAGATTAACTGGCCAGTAGTACTTCATGGTAGTACGTTGACATATGAGTCAAATTTATGGATAGTTGTGTAGCAGATTCTTGAATAGTATGAACAGATATGGATGTGAAATCAGCTTCTTCTAAATAGGAACTGAAGAAGAAGTCTACATTGAAAACTAGTCTTGCTACGGTACTCTAGACCTGATAAATATCTACAACATGCAAGGTTCAAAATGAAGTGCAAACAATAACCTCACATCAAGGTAAATCAAGATGGTATTTCCACACTGAATCTTATATTTACGATATTATTTTGGAAGTACTCCATGACAATTTCTGGCCCATAAATCTATGGCAGTTGATATACGTAATGAATTTGAAATGTCATTTCATTTGGAGAACTATCCCCTTCAATCTCTTGCATTGGATTAACAAGTGAATCAAGAATAGAGAAATTAAATAATTTTAAACCACAATATGAAAGCCGCTTATATCAATGTAGAATTATCATCCAATAGTTGTAGAGTAAATAAACAACGAACCAAAAATGAGCAATCATACACATACACACTACATCAATTGCTTTTACATGGAAACCCAAAGTGTTTGTTCAATGAAATTATTTTTCTTTATATGTCTTTAAGAAATTACATTCATTGAATCACCTTAGCTTCCTTTGCTTTCACAGAACCGAAGGAGGCTCCAACTACCTAGTTTCTCAAGATACAAACTGTATGGTTACAACCCCTTAAGTTCTCCCCCCTACAACTGAAAGGTGGCTACAAAAACCTATCATTTCCCCATCCAACCAACCTGATGTATAAGTAGAATGATGGAACCACTTCCATACTATCATCAAGTATATATACCACCTGTAACATGTACCAATCAACCTACACCAAAAACATGTACCAATAATCTGAACCATGCATCAACCTCACATCAACCATCAGAATCAACTTGTACCATAAACAAGTGTACAACCCGTACTCAAACAAATCTCAGAATCAACTCGTACTATAAACAAGTGCATCAACCATGCACCAAATCCCAACCAAACAACCTCAGAATCAACCTCGTACTCATAAACAAAGTGCACCAACCATTACACCAACTCACTCTCAACCTATACTCTCATGAACAAGTGCATCAACCATGCACTAAACCTCAGATGAATAACTTGTCACAACAACTCATCCAAAACAACCTATGACAACAACTTGTCTCAACAATATTATCAACCAAATCCTCTGCCCACTCACCAAGACTAATCACCAAGAAAAATCCTCAAAGATGTGCATCAACCAATCATAACACAACAACTCATAATCATCACCAAGATCAATATGTTATTCTAATAATATACCAATACAAGTATGCTACATCATCCATAAACCATGTCAACAATACTAATGTAACAAGTGTCTCCTAAATCCATAAAATTCAAGTACAAAGCAATCTCATGTATCATCAATTTTCATCAATATGTACCAACATCATCAACTATACACCTCATGTATGTGCTAACTCATCAACTACTTGTCTCAAATCCATGTACCCAACATGTACCCCAACAAAAAATCCTTCATCAATTTCATCATCCAAATATGATTTGTAACTCTATAATATAATTGGTGTATATGTGATAAGCAAAAATAATTTAAAACCTTCCTTAACTTTTAACAACAAGAGATCAGCATTTTATCAAACTTTACTAGTCTCACATGACTAATTTTACTAGTCAACAACCCTAAATTGCAATAACTTTCATAACTATGTAGTTGTAATGAATAAAGATATGAAATGGTGTTGGGTATGTGTTGCATCTGCACAAGTAGTAGTATCCTCGAGCATCTTCACCTCAGAGCTGAGGGGGTTAGAGGGGGTGCACAAGGAGCTCCCTCAAGGTTCGTGGGCAAGACCCCTCAAAAAAATTTCAATAACTGGAAACATATTTCTGCGACCACATGATATTTAGGTGGTTTTTTCAGCACATGGTTGTTTGCCAATGGTTTTCTATTTCCTTTGGTTAAGGAATTAGGGTTTTGACCAATCCTCGTGTCATTGGGTTAGGTTTTGGATGCTGCTGGTCTATATGTATATATTGTATTATAAACAATGTAACACAATGTATGAATATAATATATGTTGGTTCTCCTGGTTAGCTCTGTGAAAACTTCAGGTAATGTTTGTATTTTAAGCATTGTATCTTCTGCTCTTTCTCCTGAATATCAGCCATGATATTGTACAAGGTTAGAATTTGCAAAATGGTACAAAAATGTTTTATGTTGTCGCTTATGCAATTCCTTTAGATTTCATTACTTGGAACCTTTAAAAGGAGTTATAGAAAAAATGGCATACCTTTGTTGAATTTTGGTTTATTCTAGAGACGGACCTTGTGGTGAGCGCCCCGCATTGCACGTTTTTGTATGGATCGAAAATTGTACACATAATACTATAAATCAATTCCAATGAACACATTTGTTCTTGGTTGAATTTGATCTCTTATGAAGAAGTTATGACATTTTTCATTCTAAACACATGTTTTGGACTAGTTTCAGGATTAGCTACAAAACCCTATTTCTAATGGAGGTAACTACAAAAATACACCTAATCTACACAAGGTGAAATGTTTCATCGCAACTACTTGATATATTTCATCATGGTGGCCTCCCAATTTAACGGTATGAATCGTTCTAGAAAAAATTTATTGAGAAAAATGGTGAGATGACCTATAAAATAACATACCTTAGAAAGCATCATCAATTCTATCATCCCTTGAATTCTCACCTCCTTTATTCACCTTCCTTATGAAATTCAGATTAGATATCCTTTCGCTAATTCCCATTCAATTGCAGGATATTCCACATTCTCAAGTGTGATTAAAATGAGAGAGACTTTCCTCCTATTTATAATACCTTTCATGTAGTTTCCTCATAATACCTTTTAACCATCTTAAGCCACTCTCTTTATTTTAGGGTTAACCAACTCTAACCACTTGTCCAATTAGGTAATTTATCCATTAAATTTATTATTTTAAAATAATTTATTTTGTACCTTGACTTATAGTACACTCATCACTTCACTCTTCACCTCAAGGGTTACCTTCTAACCATCCTAAACCACTTTATTTATTTTAAATCTAATTTCCTTCTAAACCATCAATTTGTCCACTTAGTAATTCTCCATTAACTTTATTATTTAAATAATTTATTTTGTATTCACTTTGAATTATAGTAAACTCATCACTTCACTTTATTATTTACCTTCTAAAAATATGTTAAACCACTTTGACTACTTTAACCTTTTGGGGTTTCTAGATGACTCATGAGGGTTCTACAACTTCACATGGACATAACTCTCTAATCATGAGGCATTATGTGGCGTTCCACATACCACCGGAAATGGAATGACATGAACTATATGTTGATATTCAACAAGAATATCCTAGTGAAAATTATGCACCTACACTAGGATGGTGCCTCATGCTATTTTTAGGTGGAAATCTATTTTTAGATGATGAGAAAATTCTATTTATAGATGATGTCTATTTATATATGGTGAGCGAATTCTATTTATAGATGTATGTCAACTATTATTATCCCTTAATAATAGTTGCACAATAAATATTAGTCTATTCTCAATGAGCACTTGGAAATAGTTAACTGAAGTGGAAAATTAGTTAGCTATAGGAAATTTGAGTTCAAATGTTGACTAGTGGGACATGCAAGTCGAATTAGTTGTAACTGAGTGATTCAAAGTTGTAACAGAGTTGGATGTGTAGTTATGTGAGTTGTGAAGTAGTTTAACTCAGTTAAGTGAGTTAATCTCAGTTGTACTAGTTGTAACTGAACTTACACTAGTGAGAGATTAGTGAATTAATTATTAATTAATTCATAATTAGTGATCTCACATGCAACTGAAGATTTATCCCTTTTAACTACATACATGTCAGATCCAGTGGAGACCCGGTTGAGAAAACAAGTGAAAGGGACAGTTTGACTATCAATTGTGACATTGGTGAGTGCACTCATGCAACCACACACACATTGGATGTGCCAATGAGAAATGCGCA
>SNQJ01S0086442.1:21749-34739 GCA_010110895.2 Picea sitchensis | reverse complement strand
TAAATGATACACCTGAAGGTCCACAACTTCTCATTATAAGGTCATTTCAGTGTTCATATTTATAAATTATCTAATGATTTCAGTTCTAATGTTGATTCATGAATGGTTTTTATTCTGAACTTCAAATATGTTTTTTAAAAATTTAAAAATATTATTATATATTTTTGTACTTGACATATCCTCGCCATATCCGGATCCTGACTTTTCAAAAATCTGGCATATCCGGATCCGGATCCGGATCCGTATCTGGATCCGTTTTCGTATTTGGATCCCTTTCCGTATCCTGGTAACTTAGACAAATTTATTTTGTTGAGGAAGGGTATTCTTGGGCGTCCCGATTGGTCCAAATCTTCAAAATTTGGATAGTATCTCCTCTTGGCTGTCTGAAAACCTGCAAAAATCAGCAAGCAAACAACCCACAAAGATGCCCAAAATCATTTTGGACAACTTGTGGAAAATGTCAAAACTGTGGAAAAAATTTCTAAGTAAAAGGTATAGTAAACGAGCAATTTACAACCACCAAAGCAAGCTAAATAATGAGCTTCCTTAGTGGTTTTGTTTGCTGTTCGGAACAGAAAACAGAGTAGTACTAAAGTTACTAGATATGAAATTAAAAGCACTTAAAAAAGAACTACCTTTTATCCTTAGAAAATTTAAATGAAAATTACTTGCTAAAAGATTGATTCTTATGATAGATCTAGCTTTAGATAATGAGATGAAATTGAAATCTAGATCTAACTAACATGCATGCAAAAGTGAAATCAGATATAACTTTACAATTAAATTTAGATCTACTTATTGCATGCAATGGGGAAAACCAAAGAAATTTGAGATTTTATGAAGGCTAGAAAGACAAGCTTGATAGCTTGGAACCATTGGGCAATGGAGTCTCCTTGGTGGAATGAGGAGGGACTTATGTCTTTGAGATCTTGGAATTGTGGAAGATGCATGCAAGCTCAACCACCTCTGCAAGCAAACGAGTGTAGATTTTTTGAGGTACTAAAAGGCTGCCAACACAGGTCTGTCTTTGACCTGCTGTTGGGAACTAAAATCAAGGGGTTGCAATCTGTTTTGTCTCACTGTTATAGGACAGTTATCTTGCTGTCCAAAACAGCCAACTCAAGACTGTTTCTCACAGGCTACTACAGGACTGTTTACTGTCCTAGTTCTAGCAGCAATCAAATCTGTTCTAGCTGCTGTTTGAAGGATGCTAACAGGTATGATATTCTGCCMCTCTGAATCTGCCTTTAGTCTTGTGATTTGATGCCTTTTYGAGGTTCTCTTTGCATGGGTTATTCTCTTTGCATGGGTTAAAATACGGTTTAGGCTGCCAKAAAAGTTAGCACATGCATATAGCTCAAAATATCAATTACCCTCTAGGATCTTTAACAACACAGCTGAAGGACTAAGCAAACCATGACAAATGTACACAAGTGTTTTTGGTCAACATTACCTTGGAAACCTCCATGGGGAAAACCAGTAAGATATATATATATATATATATATATATATGAAGATCTGAAAGCAAATGCTACAATAAGTAAATACACAAGGAACTTGATACAATCCAAGCTTATCCTCATGCTTGTAATGGAGTTCCTCAAACTTGTGCTTGCTAGCCTTAGAACAAGGTACCCTTTGCCTTGGTGCGCCTCCTTCCCTTGCTTGCCTTTGCCTTTGCCTCTTGCTTGAAGTGTGAGCCTTTGCTTGGAAGAATGCGCCCCAAATCTCTTGTGCGCCCTTCCCTTATCCTTGGTGGGCCCCCAACCTTGTAGCGCCCCCTTCTCACAAACTAGATGCACCCTCCTCTCTAGCTTGCATGCAAGCTCACAAAGAAGAAAACCCTTCTCCTTCAAGCCTTGCTCTCCTCATCCCAAGATGCACCGTCAAGCTTGCCTCAAGCTCCATCTCCATTCCTTGTGCCCTTCTCCTCTCAAGAAGATGCGCCCTCCATGAAAGCTCCTCAAGAAAGGTTGCGCCCTTCCCTCTAAGTGCGCCTCCTTTGCTCCTTGAAACCCTCACTTCCTCTCCTCCTCTTCACTCCTCTTCTCCTCACCCAATTCTCTCTAGTGATCAAGTGAACAATGAGCCTCACTTTACCCTCTTGCCTCCTTTAGCCTCTCTTAGGCCAAACCTAGAAGATCAAGGGCCTAGATTGAATCTAGCCCAAGTCTAATCAATGAATGAGATGACATCTCATAAATCTCATTTGGAAATCCACTTTGACTTAAGTTTCCATAGTTTGCTTTATGTTCTCTAAGTCAATTTACTCAAATGAATTAAATGTCATTTTATATTTAAGTGACTAATTTCACTTTATGACTTAAGTGAAAAAAGTCAAAGTGAAATTATAACATAAAGTAAAGGGTGAGGGTAATACTTTCCCCTCTTTGTGTTTAGAGACTCACAAACACAAGGGGACCACTTACCAAGGTACCCAAATCTCAACACTCCCTCTTACCAAGGAAATTGTCACTCACCCCTCCAATCTTGTTGCTGAAGTGGACATCCTTTCCTGCTGGCAAAGACTTGGTGAGTATGGCTGTAACTTGATCATCAAAAGTGGAATCTGAAATTGATCTGCTCGTTGTCATAGCCAAGTGGGACCCAAACCTCTCCAGTGCCCTGCTCTCTATAGCCAAGTGGGACCCAAACCTCTCCAGTGCCCTGCTCTCTCTGACCAACCTCTAAGGCTCTCCAACATATGCTTTGGCTTCTTGAGGGTCTCCTGAAACCATCTTGGTTTCCTCTTCCCTGAAGTAACCTCTCTCGGAATAGTCTCCCTCTGCCCCGGAGTCTCGTCAACAAATCTCTGCAAATTTGTCTGTGACCCTGAAGCATCTGCACCAACTATCTTTATACTCGACAACTCTGAAACTGAAGTTGTCTCGAGTGGACCAGTCACCCCTGAATATGGCGTACTCGATAACAAAGTCTGAGTCCCATGAGCTGCAACACTCTGAATCTACGGGACCTCCTCAACTCTATCTACGCACCAACTGCTGGATGGTGTCTCAACTGCCAAACACCAAACTATGAAAGCACACTCCCTCTCAAACTGAGCAGTGAACTCCTGCTCCTCTGCTGTCGCTGCAGTGCCACCCTGCTTCTTCATCTTCTTGGGACACTGTACAACATAGTGCCCCATCTCGCCACAAGCAAAGCATTTCACTTTGCTCATGTCCTTCTTCTGCTCTCCTCCTCTTTGCTGCTGTTACTTGGCCCCTCCTTTGGGACCCTGTCCGTTCTTCTTCTTGCCTTGCGCCACAAAGGCAAGATCACCCTCACCATCTCCAACACCCTGCTGCTGACTAGTAGGCATGGAGCCATGCCTTAGCTCCTCTTGCACGAAGTCGTCCTAGAGCCTCTCCCAACTGGGTACAGTCTCTCTGGCCACAATGCCTTGAACAAAATTCTCCCAAGGTTTGGAGAAGCCAATTAAGGCTGTCCTCACCAACACTGTGGGATCCATAATCTCTCCAACAACCGCCAACTCATCACGAGTTTGAGTGAATCTCGAGAGGTATGAAGTAACCGACTCAGCCTTGATCATTTTGATGCTCCTCAGCTTCTCCTGAAGCACCATCAATCGGTTTTGGTTAGAGCTCTGGTAAAGTTTGCATAATGAGTCCCACATCTCATAAGCAAACATCTTACCAGACACATGAGGTATGATATGGTCTTTAACCGCATCAAGGATAGTTCTCTTTGCCTTGATATTCCTCTTCATGAACTCTGTCACCAACAAAGGAGCAGTAACATGTGGAAGAAGCACTGGGACAAATACAATGTCCCATAACTCTAGTTCCTCCAATATCAAAACAATTCTGGCCTTCCAAGGAGACCAGTTGCCAACACCTACTAGCCTATCCTCCACCCTCAATCCCGCCACTGAAATGGCTGCCCACTGGTACCAAAACTGATATGATATGAACAAAAGAAAACTGCCTCTAACACACCAATCTCAAGCGTGAAAATAAGCTCCCAACCTGTGTAACAATCTACCCTGCAGGTCTGTCTTTGACCTGGTAGGGCACTAAGTTTTGGGCACTTTCAAATCTGATTTTTCTCACTGTTTAGGACTGTATGTCCAAAAACAGCCAACAGATCTGATCTTTATGCTCACAAAATCTGCCCTCTGTTTGCTCCAAAAATCAGCCAACACTCTTGCCCTTAGGCTCTGATACCATGTAGATTTTTTAAGGTACTAAAAGGCTGCCAACACAAGTATGTCTTGTTGAGATTTGGGTACCTTGGAAAGTGGTCCCCTTGTGTTTGTGAGTCTCTAAACACAAAGGGGGAGACTATTACCCTTATTACTTTACTTTATGTTATAATTTCACTTTGACTTAGGAGTTTAAGTCAAAAGTGAAATATGTCACTTAAGTCATTAAAGTGACATTTAATTCACTTTGTGAATGAGTTAAAGGACATGAGGCAAACTAAGGAAAGTGGGTTTCCTAAGTGAGATTTTTGGATTAAATCTCACCCATTGATTAGACATGGCTAGATTGTGTTGAGATTTGGGTACCTTGGAAAGTGGACCCCTTGTGGTTGTGGGTCTCTAACCATAAGAGGGAAATATTTGACCCATTGTGCCTTATACTTTATGTCTAATTTCACTTTGACATTTTCCTAAGTCAAAAGGGTGAAATTTGTCACTTGAGTGAAAAGTGACTATTAATTCACTTTGTGGGTGAATTGGGGGACATAAAGTAAACTATGTAAACTTAACCCAAAGTGGATTTTGAGTTGAGATTCTTTTTGAGAGATCTCAACCATGGATTAGAGATGGCTTGGAGTGATCCTAGCCATTCATCTTTTAGGTTTCCTTATGATGAGAATGGAAGCATTGGGAGAGGAGACCTTGGTCACCATCTTTCATGGAGGGCTCATGGAGGCTTAGGTCCTCATTATTTGTTGGTATTGGTTATTGCTTGGAGGAGGGCGCACTTGTGGAGGAGGGCGCACCACTAGAAAGTAATAGAAGGACTTGTGCTATTTCAGATCTGTTTGGCTCATGTTGGAGGAGACACACAAGAGCACATTTGTGTGGAAGGGATTCTTCATTGGACTAGGGAGGAAGGAGGGCACATCACTTTAGTGGATAGAGCAACAAGGGAAGAGGGCGCACTAAGCTTGGGCACATTTCTCTTCTTGGAACTCCAAAGCTTCTCGTGAGGAGTTTCTATTGTATCAGGTTCCATTGTATTAGCTTACTTGTTGTATTCACTACTTAAGATCATCATTATATATACTTTCATTCCAAACTGGTTTTCCCCGTGGGGGTTTTATCCAAGGGTCATGTTGACCAAAAATACTTATGTTCATTTCATGCATGCTTAGAGTATAGATCAGCTTGTTAGAGTTGTAAAGATCAAGAGGAGTGTTATTTGTTTTGAGTATATTGCATGTGCTAACATTGGGGTATGAAAACACTTGCAAGAGCACCTCAAAAGAGCACTTAACCATAACAATTATGAGCAGAAAGTTACTTGACTGTTTGCTGTCCTAAAACAACAACAAAGGACAGTCTTGGAGATTGAAACTTAGAGCCAAATTTCAGGTCAAGGACAAACCTGTTTTGGTAGCCTCATAGTATCTCGAATTTCTACAGATTGGATATAGTCCATTGATCTTTTAGGGCTTGGCCAAAGAGAGGCTAAATGAGGGAAAATGGTAACGAAGAGGTTCATTCTTCTCTTGAGAGATTTGAGAGGAGAGGAGGAGAAGGAAGAAGCTCTTGGGCGCATTTCTTGAGGAGGAGAGGGTGCATGAGGTCAAGGGTTTAGGAGGAGCCATAGCTTGGTACTAGTCTACCATGGAGGTATGGGGTACATCTTGTGTGAGGGTGCTTTCATCTAGAGGAGGGGTGCATTAGCTTGTGGAGGGGCGATTCTTGAGAGAAGAGGCACATCAAGCCAGGGAGAGGCACACCTTGTAGAGGAGATTTGCTTGTTGAGGAGAGGTGCACTCTAGAGTAGTATAGGGCGCTTGGCAAGTGAGGGCGCACTACATTTGTGGGGTTTTTGCTTGAGGAGGGGCACACTTAGGCTTAGTGCGCACCTATCCTTAGAGGGAGGCACTCTTGAGAGGAGGGCACAATACCAAGGATAAGGCAAAGGCAAGGCAAGGTTTAAAGGTACAAGCAAAGGGCAAAGGCAAGGCAAGAGGCAAGGAAAGAGGTCAAGGCATTAGCAAAGGAAGAAGGGTGCACCAAGGAAAACGGCGCCTAGCTTCAAGGGGCTAGCAGACACATCTTCAAGGGACTCCACAACATCCGAGAAGGGTTGTTATTGTACCAGGTTCACTTGTATATGTTTTCCTTCTTGTACATTTTGCTTTGAGATCTTCTATATACATCTATCTCCAAACTGGTTTTCCCCGGGAGGGTTTTATCCAGGGTCACCTTGACCAAAAATACTTGTGTCCAATTTCATGCATGCTTAGATGTGTAGATCAACATTTTAGAGTTGTAAAGATCCAAGGTGTGTTATTTGTTTTGAGAATTATTGCATGTGCTAACCATTGGTATGAAAACACTTGCAAGGGCACCTCAAAATAACACTAAACCATAAAAATTATGAGCAGAAAGTTACTTCACTGTTTGCTGTCCTAAATCAACAGTAAATGACAGTTTTGGAGTGTAAACTTAGAGTCCAACATCAGGTCAAAGATGAAGAACACTAAGGTCCTGTGAGGCTGCCAACTAAGGTTTGTCTTTGACCTTGAGATTGGCTCTAAGTTTCAATCTTCAAAACTGTCCTTTGCTGTTTTAGGACAGCAAACAGTTTAGTAACTTTCTGCCCATAGTTTTTGTAGGTTGAGTGTTTTTTGAGGTGCCCCTGCAAGTGTTTTCGAACTGGTGGTTAGCACATGCAATAAATCTCAAAACAAGTAACACTTCCTCTAGATCTTAACAACACAAGTAAGCTGATCTACACTCTAAGCATGCATGAAATGAACACAGGTATTTTTGGTCAACATGACCTTGGATAAAACCCCATCGGGGAAAACCAGTTTGCAATGGAAGTATATATAAGTGGTGTCTAAAGCATGAAATACAACAAGAAATACAATATAATGGAACCTGTATACAAAGCAAGCTCCTCTCGAGACTTGCCAAAGGAACCAAGAAGATATGCGCCCAAGCTTAGTGCGCCTCTTCCTCTTGTTTCCAAATCCATTGAAGTGAAGTGCCCTTGACACTGGATGCTCTGAAGAAGAATCCCTTGCACACAAATGTGCTCTTGTCTGCTACCTCTCCACTGAAACAAACAAATCTGACTTCCTCCAAGTGTAGCTCCTCCCTGCTAGGTGTGCGCCCTCCTCCAAGCAAGTGTGATCACCACTAAATAATAGGCTCTCTAGCTCCCATAGCTCCTCCATGAATAGAAGCACCCAAACATCCCTCTTCCAATGCCTCCAACTTCATGCTCATGCTCCTCCTCAAACTCTCCAAGTGAACATAAGAGTGAATGAGCCTCCTTAGGCCTCTTGCGCCCTTCTTGAGCAAATCATAAGGAAACCTAAAAGTGAATGGCTAGGATCATCCCAAGCCATTCCTAATCAATGGTTGAGATCATCCCACAATAATCTCAACTCAAAACCCACTTTGGGTTAAGTTCCCTTAGTTTACTTTATGTCCCTCAATTCACCCACAAAGTGAATTAATAGTCACTTTAGTCTAAAATGATCAAATTTCATTTTTGACTTAAATCTCCTAAGTCAAAGTGAAATTAGACATAAAGTATGAAGTACAAGAGTACCGACATCTACCTCTTGTGGTTAGAGGTTCCAAACCACAAGAGAACCAGTTCCCGAGGTACACCAAAACTCAGCAAAAGACAGACTTGTTGGGCAGCCTCATAGTACCTCAATTTTCTTCATGTCTTTGACCTGCTGTTGGGCACTAAAATCAAGGGGTTTCAAAATGTTTTGTCTCATTGTTATAGGACAATTATCTTGCTGCCCAAAACAACCAACTCAAGACTGTTTCTCACAGGCTGCTACATGACTGTTTACTGTCCTAGTTCTAGCAGCAATCAAATCTGTCCTAGCTGCTGTTTGAAGGCTGCTAACGGGTCTGATATTTTTCCTCTCTGAATCTGCCTTTAGTCTTGTGATTTGATGCCCTTTTGAGGCTCACTTTGCATGGGTTAAAATATGTTTTAGGCTGCCATAAAAGTTAGCACATTCATATAGCTCAAAACATCAGACCCTCTAGGATCTTTAACAACTAACACAACTAAAAGTACTAAGCAAACCATGACAAATGTACACAAGTGTTTTTGGTCAACATGATCATGGAAAAACCCCCATGGGGAAAACTAGTGATATATATATATATATATATATGGAGATCTGAAAGCAAATGCTACAACAAGTAAATACACAAGGAACCTGATGCAATCCAAGCTTATCCTCAAGCTTGTAATGGAGTTCCTCAAACTTGTGCCTGCTATCCTTAGAACAAGGCGTCCTTTGCCTTGGTGTGCCTCCTTCCCTTGCTTGCCTTGGCCTTTGCCTCTTGCTTGTAGTGTGAGCCCTTGCTTGGAAGAATGCGCCCCAAATCTCTTGTGCACCCTTCTCTGATCCTTGGTGGGCCCCCTTCTCACAAACTAGATGGGCCCTCCTCTCTAGTGCGCCTCCTCTCTAGCTTGTATGCAAGCTCACAAAGAAGAAAACCCTTCTCCTTCAAGCCTTGTGCTCCTCATCCCAAGATGCGCCCTCAAGCTTGCCTCAAGCTCCATCTCCATACCTTGTGCCCTTCTCCTGTCAAGAAGTTGCACCCTCCATGAGAGCTCCTCAAGAAAGCTTGTGCCCTTCCCTCTAAGTGCGCCTCCTTTGCTCCTTGAAACCCTCACTTCTACTGCTCCTCTTCACTCCTCTTCTTCTCACCCAATTCTCTCAAGTGATCAAGTGAACAATGAACCTCACTTTACCCTCTTGCTTCCTTTAGCCTCTCTTAGGCCAAACCTAGAAGATCAAGGGCCTAGATTGAATCTAGCCCAAGTCTAATCAGTGAAGGAGATTACATCTCATAAATCTCATTTGGAAACCCACTTTGACTTAAGTTTCCATAGTTTGCTTTATGTTCTCTATTTCACTTTACTCAAGTGAATTAAATGCCACTTTATATTGAAGTGACTAATTTCACTTTATGACTTAAGTAAATAAAGTCAATGTGAAATTAGAACATAAAGTAAAGTGTGAGGGTATCACTTTTCCCCCGTTTGTGTTTAGAGACTCACAAACACAAGGGGACCACTTTCCAAGGTACCCAAATCTCAACAATGAGATCTTGTATGCTTCACAAAACTTGCAAGAGATTGTTAAATTCTTGGTGTCACCTACAAGAGGAACTCAAAGCGCATGTTAGTTAAACAAAACATGCAAGCACATCAAATCTCTAATATAGATAAGCAATAAGATTAGAAATTTAAACAAGCTTAATAATCCTATCCTATTGGGTGAGAACACCCATTCAATGGCCAATGTTAACAATTGAAATAAACAAGAAATTGAAACAATATCACCTCATAAGATTAAGGCACATGATAATCATCCACACACTAGCCAAGCCATCTTTGACCTCCAAAGTATTTTATTCCAATAGCAAAAGATATTACAACATTATTACAACAAGCAAAGCCCAAACTCCCATTAACCAAATGAGGGAGAGGTAACTTGCTTAAATAACAAACTGGGTGAAGATCCCAAAGAGGGGGGGTTGCACCACATGGAAAGGGAGAGTGACATGTGTAAGAGGGATGAGTGACACCACTCCCCATAACTCAAGAATGCGCCACTTGTGAGAGAGTAGAAGGATGGGAGGTGCGATACATTTCCCAAGAGAGGTGGCAGCCTCCTTGGGAAGTGTGCCCTCCCTTGAGAATGTGCCACATAGAGGAAGAGGGGCACATCCTCTCTTGAGAATCTCCTCCCAATGCCACATCTCATTTTCAAACTCACTCTTAACTCCATCTCATGTCCCAACAAGGCTTAGTGAAGTCAAGAGAGGGAGAGTTAACGCAAAACATGTCCCCGACATGTTTCCCAAAAAATAGCATTTGCTGATTTTTTATCTTTTATTTCCCTTTTGTGAGAGAAATTGACTTTTAGTGATCAAAAATCACTATTTTCACTCACAAAGGGGGTACATAGGTAAAGTGGGTATTAAAAACAAGAAATTGAATACCCCAAGGCATATGATGCCTCCTAGTATCACTTATTTAACTTATACATCACTTACAAGTTACAATTAAAAATATCTCGTTTGCAGGAATTTTTTTATTTGCTGAAAACATTAAAAATAATCCTAAGGGGGACTTAGCTCATTTCCACAAGACTCAAGAGTGATGACTAGCATGGTAATATACATTAGACTCTAGACTTAGACAACACACCAAGGCCTAGCCACTAGGACATACCCCAGCTTTGGAAGATATTGAGTGAAAAAACTTAAAAATTATAACTCGCTTGTAAAGTAGCAAGATATAATTAAAAAGTAAAAAAAACACTCTAGAGTAATGTACTAATGACCAAGTCTTAGAGGGCTAAGCCTTTTACAAAGTTCATCATGCTAGCTCATTTTATTACAATTCCCCACGGGGGTATGGAAAATGCGTGAAAAAAAGAAGAAGGGCCATAATGGCCGGCTGGACTTCTGAACTCTGATTTTGAACAAGTATCTTGTTCAACTTTGGAAGCTCAACTGTAAGTCCATCCTAGTGCAACTTGGTAGGTAACAGGGAGCATGGTCATAAGTGGGTAAAAGTTGGTGGAAGAGTAAATGTAAATCAAAGTTATACTCATTCTACTAGCTTAGGTTGACCATACTCTATTAAATGATATCGCTTGGAGGTAAGCCCCACAACAACCCTATCTTATCCCCACTCAAAAAAAACCAAAAAACCAAAAAAAACACAATGACCTATGCACCTTACTTCGCGTTTGAATCACTGAGTACTTTCATGCATGATTAATAGCTTCTGGTTAACAACTTTGTCTTTTAAGTTTCCTCA
The DNA here is from genome assembly GCA_010110895.2 of Picea sitchensis. Taxonomy (NCBI): domain Eukaryota; kingdom Viridiplantae; phylum Streptophyta; class Pinopsida; order Pinales; family Pinaceae; genus Picea; species Picea sitchensis. Next base: position 23,712 of record SNQJ01S0086442.1, on the reverse strand, counting down.
TGCTCTGAGCGGTTGTCCTAAATCAAAATAAAATGTAGTATGGTAAACTAGTTATTCGACATATGGCACAATACATATCTAATTGGGTATTGGGCAATGCTTTCATTTTATAAGATTGTGGTATATTTTATGGAATGCTTCACATTGCAAAACCTGGGTATGCTACTTGTATACAAATTAGGGATATAACACACATTTCCATATTTTTTGTTTTAGCATCCACATTGAGTTTGTCTACTCCACATCGAACAGTGATTATATTGGTAGGGAATTAGTGAGGATGACATAATACATGTGAGTACGTTTGTTTTGTAGCAGATGCAATCTTGGAATATTGAAGGAACAATAAAGTATTTCAACCTCAAATAGCAACTAGTAAATAACGATTTGAGACACCAACAAAGGGGGACTTGGCCAAACAATGCAGATGTGATACAAAGTGCATCAAAAGTGGGGACATAGTTTGGATTTACCTAAAAGCTGTGGAAATTTCAATAATATGTGCTCAAGACAAATTCAGAAATTTGACCTCAAAACTTGAGGTTCCCCAGATCTGTTTCTTGTGAACTTTCAGCTTTATGGCTGGATCTGAAAAATTAATTACAACAACAACATATATTTTACTTTTGTTGAACCAAAATCATTGGGAATCCCAAGAAAACAAACACGGAAACAATGCACTTCAATGGGAGAAGATTCACAGCCCTAAGAGCTCAATCCCCTTGACAAATCAGATCTGGAATGTTGATGATTGTAGCTCGGACAAGAGCTTCTGCACAGGTTTTGTGTCAAACGTGCGGGAAGTCGTTTTGAATCTTCTATTTTGTAATTTACTTGCTTATAAAGTGAAAATTCTTTTTGAGTTGTAAAAGTCTAATAAAGTGTATTTAAATTACACTAATGATTTAGATTAATCTCAACCGTAGATCTCAAAGTGAGATTAGGTTTTTGGTAGATTAAGTCTTCAACTCAAGTATATAGGAAAGTCAAGGTAGAGGGTAAAGACACATTCATTCTTCATGATGATAGTTTTGTCTGAACGCGAAGAAACAGGCCGAGGAAAGGAGAAAACAATGCAGCAGTGAGAAGAGCAGACCAACAGTGATTGCAGGTTGCAGATTTGTCCATGTAGTAAATTCCGTACAATCGTACGAATAGACCGTACGGATTCGTACAATCATACAGACATTTCCGTACAGTCCATACAGTGGTATAGACAGAATCATACCGTAGGTTTCTCAGACCTGTTTTGTAGTTTTCTCATTCAGCAACCAGAAAACCTCATTTTTGAGGCGTCCTTGTAAGTTTTGAGTCATTAATAATGAGCTAATTTGAAGGACAGATTTCGTGTTTGCTTCCGCTGTATTTTCCATCCATCCGTGTGATTGATGCATGCTCAGATATCTTTTTCTGTTGCGAGATCTGATTTAATAAATAAAGAAGCATAGGACAACAATCACCTAGGGTTTGAAGTTTTCACATGGAAAATACTTTATAACGACAGATTTATTACAACCCTAAATCTTTCGCTTTAGTTCCTTCTTAGCTTGTTAAATCGCTTAACAAATCTGCCAACTGTTCATGATAAATAAAAAAACCAAACATCCCTAGAAACTACTCATTAACATGAGAAACATAAGTCTGATTTTCAGATTTTCAATGTGTTGCCGCCTTTATATATGAAGATTTTCAGGTCCTATCAAGCTTGCCTACTGGGTCTGTCTTTGACCACAGTTAGGCTCTAAGTTTCAACTGTCTGATAAAGTATTTGCTGCTGTTTTATAACAGCCAACAGTCCAAGAACTTTTTGCTGATTTGTTATGGTTATATTTGCGATTTTGGGTGCTCTTGCATGTAGTTTTAGTAACCAGAAATTAGTACATGCATTCCAAAATAAATATAACACACCTAAAGATCTTTACAGCTGAAAATAAACAGATCTAAGAGACTAACACATGCATTT
>SNQJ01S0086442.1:11300-21739 GCA_010110895.2 Picea sitchensis | reverse complement strand
ACCCTCTTGTGTGCGCTAGGGTTTATGGTGTGAAGGTTCTTCTCTTGGCAATATAGTAAAGGGTTGCTGGGTTTTTCCCTTGGTTGAGAAGGGTTTTCCCAGGATAACTTCTTGTGTCTTGTGCATGGTTATTCTTCTTGTGAACTTGGTTACTGCAACTGTTGTGTTGTTGCATTTTTATGGTTCAAGTTCATGCTAAATTGAAAAGAAACTACATGTGCTTGAGATTGCATTAAAAATTTCAACATGGTTTCAGATCAGTGTTCCTGAAGAGCCATTGCACAAGCTACTGCAACACTCTTTCAAGCTAGCCGTCACCTTCTTGCTGCAACTGCAAAAACGACACTTATCCTTTTCCTTGTCAAGCTAGTTTTAGCACTTTCCCTTGGAACGTTGGGCCTAATTTTTGCACAGACAGGTACAACCTAGTCCAGCGCGTCACCTTCAACTCTCAGATTTGCCTCCGGTGTAGACATGAGATTGCAGGGATATGCCGATTGATGCAGGAGCATCTTTTCGACTCAACAGATGGGTTAACAAATCAACACATTAGCATGCATTTAGAGATAGGGAGAGGCACCGACCCTCTCGTTTTCAAAATTCAAATTATAAAATTAAGTTAATTTATGTGTAAGGTCGATAAATGCCAAAGCCATGCCTTTGGACAGGTGTGGATGGGTCCATCAAAATAATCGACTGTAAGCAGGTCTAGATCCGTGTTAGGTCTGGATCTCTGTTCAATGTAATGAGTCATACGGTTAAGGTGTCTTAACGGAAATGTTGATGGCACTAAGGCGATGGAGAGGATAAGCTCATAGAGCCCTCTTTTGTAAAAAAGAGAGATCTTTTTGTATAGAGGTGAGTTTTTTTTTATTAGATTAGGAGATCATGAGATAAAGATAGAGATCAGTAGAACAAAGTAGAGTAGAAGAAAGACGCAGGAAAGAATTGCAATATTATGTAATTTGTTTTCATGAATGAATAGAAGAGACAGAATTGTCCCAAATCCTTGGACTGTGTTCATCTGATGTGTGAATGAATGAATGTTATATTCTGTGTATGTCGTTTATTTCATTTCGTTCATGTGTGATTGTTCAAGAGTTGATCGTATGAGTTCGTGACGAAACTGGATAAGTTTCAATTGTTTCTTTTATGAAACTCGTATGCAAGGTATGAATCTCGAATGCAAGGAGTGCGTCGATTGAGTCTCTGATTGACTCAGAGGAGTTCAGAGAGAACAAATGAAACATAGACCAAGTGCAAGGAGTGCACAGTGTCAAGAAGCCACCAAGCGTCGAAGAACCAAAACAGAGGAACAACAGGTGGGCGAGAAGAATTTCTTTTCAAGAAATCCTTCGATTTGAGTTATCGAAATCCCGAGAACGCAAGGAGTGCGTGGGAAGTCAGAATCCTTTAAGGATCAAGCTCATAAGGGATAACACTTTTTAGAAGTGTTGACGAGATCCAAGAGTTGGAATCGTAGGAGGAGCAAAGGTTCAAAACCTTTGAGGACTGATAAATCTTCTAAGTCGGAAGAAATCAGAAGCTCAGGAGGAGGAGCGACAGTGGCCATTGGATCATAGAGCAATTGATCAACAACCGTCTGATCTGTGTAAGGTGCACAAGCCTTAACGCTTCGCATGCACAGGAGAGAGAACCTATCAAGGTTTGAAACTTAAGATTCCCGAAGCGCGAAGAGTCGAAGTGAATCTGGACCGTTTGATCCAGAAGGGTACGTGTTGGCGGGTCGTGAGATCCAGAGGAAGGCAGAGGTGAAAGGTTGAAACATCCGAAGCCCAAATACCCGAAGAGTTGAGAGCCGTCGATTTGCAAGGGGACACTTGTCAACAGATTGCGAGCTCCGGGTAAAGTGTAGCGGGGTTTCAGTTGAGATATGAGATTGCGGAATCCCGAAGATCCGAAGAAAATTTGGACAGCCAGATCTAGAGGAGACATGGCGTGAATCCGTGGACTCCGGGTAAAGTCCCGAAGTGATTCGTAGCTGTCGGATCTAAGAGAGACGTGGCATAAATCTATGCACTCCGGGTAAAGACCCGAAGTAATCCTCAATCGTTAGATCAACAGGACACATGTCAGTGGATTATAGCCTTCGGATAAAAGGCATTGGGAAGAATGGTGAAGTTTGAGATTTGAGATCTCAGAAGTCCGAAGACCTGGAGGAGATTTCGACCGTTGATCGAGAAGAGGGCCGCAAGACCGTTGATCCGAGTTGAAGGGTCAAACACACGAAGTGAAGGCAGGAGAGTTGATTGGAGGAAAAATGTCCGCAGATCGTCAACTCCGGAAGATTGACGTACAGAGGAAGGCGAGGTTTGAGATTTCAAAAGTTCGAAGTCCGAAATTGCGAAGGAGATCGCAGTTGTTGATTTAAGAGGGATAGATCTGGTCTGTAGATTTGGAAGGCGCAGATCTGAACCGTCAGTTTAAACAGTACCATCAAGATCGAGAGATCGACGGTCTCGTAACATTGCGGGGACAGGAAGTGCGCGGACTTTAAAACATTGAGGGCGAGTCGCAATCCATACCGTGGTTTCGCCAAGAGGACACGTGGAGGTTCGAGGAGAATTGTGGGCCGAAAAGTAGTTGGATCCCAAACCGCTATTGGCTGTGCCCGCAATCGCGTGGTCACGAGAGGCCCCCGCCCGAGGTCATATCAAGAGGGGGGCTTATCAGAAAAAGAGCTAACGCTCAGTACTCTGAGATTTCATAGAAGAGCGAAAGAGAAAGGTCGCGGGTGCTATCAGGCCTGCACTAAGGTGTCGAAAGGGCCTGTGTTTAGATACAGAAGGGAACCATTAAGGTTCCAGAGAGTCACTTGACTCAAGAATCGAAGATCCTAGACCGGGAGGTCACGCAACCCTTTGGGGAGAAAGGGGGGTCTGCATCACCGATGCAGATTGGGCAGGGAGCACAATGGATCGGAAGAACACGTCCAGTTGTTGTTTTACTTTGGGATCTACCATGGTTTTTGGGTGCAGCAGGAAACAAACTTCTGTGGCTTTGATTACCACAGAAGCAGAGTACATTGCATTATGTGTGGTAGTCCGCGAAGCAGTGTGGCTTCGCAAGCTCCTTGCAGACTTATTTGGACATGAGATGGATTCCACCATTATCCATTGCGATAACCAGAGTTGTGTGAAGCTCTCAGAGAATCCTATGTTTCACGATAAATCGAAACATATCGAGATCAAATACCATTACATCAGAGATATGGTGCAGAGGAAAGCAATACATGTGCAATACCTTTCTACACATGAGCAAGTTGCAGATGTCTTCACCAAACCACTTGCCAGGACGAAGTTCGAGTTCTTCCATGAGAGACTTGGTCTGGTGGAGAATGCCTCCCTAGCTGAGAGGGAGTGTTGATGATTGCAGCTTCATGAGACATTCTCCAGATCGTACTCCTCTGGACCGAGTTGAGATGATCTGTGAGAACGCCTATGTGATAGGTGAGTCGTGCTCCTCTGGACCGAGTTGAGATGACTTGTGTTGGTCTCCTGTCGTAGTCCTCTGGACTGAGTTCAGATGACTTGAGATGGTCTCCTGTCGTACTCCTATGGACTTAGTTGAGTTGATTTGAGATGGCTCTCAAGTTCGTACTCCTATGGATTTAGTTGAGTTAATCTGTTAAGAGTGACGTCCCTTGTGGTTGAGCACATGTGGACTTGTCCCTAGTGGCAGAGCACTAGAGGATGTGTGTGAGACCCCTTGCTATATTGTCCAAGAGTAAGACTATTGTGAAACCCTAATTTGTATTGTAAAGGGTGCAAGTCGACTCTACTGTGTAAAGATAATTAATATTGTGTAAAAGATCAATTATATTATTGAGTGGTACAAGTCGGCCCTATTGTGCCAATAGACACATCTATTTGATGAGTTAGGTCATGTATTTATAAGAGAGATACATCCCCATTGTGGATCATATTCCCTCAACGCTTAGCCTGGTGAGTTGAAATTTGGTGCGCACTCTTTTCTATGCGCTAGTTTTCTTGGTCATAGAGCACCCTCTTGTGTGCGCTAAGGTTTATGGTGTGAAGRTTCTTCTCTTGGCAATATAGTAAAGGGTTGCTGGGTTTTTCCCTTGGTTGAGAAGGGTTTTCCTAGGATAACTTCTTGTRTCTTGTGCATGGTTATTGTTCTTGTGATCTTGGTTACTGCAACTATTGTGTTGCTGCAWTGTTTATGGTTCAAGTTCATGCTAAATTGAAAAGAAACTACATGTGCTTGAGCTTGCATTAAAAAAWTCAACATATGGTACATATGGTGACCCGTTTAGAAAATAATCCGAGACTGACATTCCTGTAGGAATTGTCTCTGTAGCCCATAGCGTGGCTTTCACYATCTAGGAGCAYTGGCATTCTTCTAGGATGTATGTCTGGATTATAAGAATGGTCCTTGGGATCACCGATCACTCTGTTGAGTGAGTGACAACTGCCGAAACACTTTGTTGAGTGTGCAGGGTTTCAACACATGACTTATTCAACATCATGCCCGATTACGCAGTTAGAGTATGGTCCAGATGATGTGCAACATGCCCGATTACTCAAATGAGGTATGGCTCGGATAGATGGTACTGCTGATGATTGATGCTGATGATGATAATGCAGATGATGCTAATGATATTTTGTTATAACCGTTTAATAGATAATTTTTTGTAAACCTGAAGAACACTTAGATGGTCATTCTGAATACCTCCCTAGTTAAGAGGTATTGTTGAATTTTGTATCTATGGTCAGTCTTCATAATGTATTTGTAAAGCATATTGTTATGTTCAAAATGGGCGAGTAGGTCCTAGTGTATTCTAGTGGTGATAAGGCCCTAGAAAAGGTCCACATTGGGTGTAGCCATGTGCGACATGATGATGCTACCGGTAGCATGGTCTGCGTGACCATGGCATGGTCAGAGGACCATGGCATAGCCTGCGAGGCAATGAGGACCAGAGGAAAAACATCATGGAGAATACCTCCCTTGCTAAGAGAGAGTGTTGATGTTTCTGGTAGCTGCGGGAGATATACACCTCCTAGATAACCTTTATTATAGATAAAGATGCCAAGACGTCAAAGGAAAACCATTGAAAGAATTAAAGAAGCCCCAGAAGAATTATATTGATCCAGAAGTAAAGTCGGCTCCACAAGAATAAGATAAACAGAATTATATTTTCCAGAAAGTTCAGGTCGACCCTACCAGAAAAGTCATTGGACAGATTAGTATAAATAAGGGTGACTCCTTCCTCATTTGTTACACTCTCTCACTCATCTATAGCGCAAGTTTGGTGGAGAGAGCTGCAACTACAATAGGAAGGATGGCACAAGCCTGGTTGGGGTTTATCTTTTCTCTTGGTAATGCATTGGTGAAGTCCAGCTACCTTAGCTCTCTGGCTAGGGTTTACTGCAGTATTGTTGATGGTACACTAGTGGAGGCTAGACACCCTAGCACTTTGGCTAGGGTGTGCTGCATCTATGTTGCTGGATTCTTTGATGTTAAGTTTGCTCTAGTGGATAGAGCTTGTTCTTGGTTATTTTGTCTTGGAAAGGATATTCTCTATAAGTAGGTTGTTGGGTTTTCTCCCCTTGTGTAGAAAGGTTTCCCATGATGTATATGTTATGATCGGGGGTGGCATGAGTAGGTGTTTATGGTTGGGTGGCGATGGTGCAACATCACCTGTGGAGAAATGAGCATGCAAAAGAAGATTAAATTGCTATGGTAAATCTAATGTTAACGTAATCAACGAAATTTCAACATCCTCTACTTTAGAGCTCCATGTTTTTGCTCTAGGGGTTACATCATACAAACCCTAGGTCTTCTTCTCTTGCATCACACAAGTGTTAAGACCCAAGCTCATCCCCAATGCTAGCATTCATCTTCATGTCTCCTTTAGGGCTTACATCACAAAGCCTAGTGTGAAAATTTTCTAAACCCAACAATTTAACCAATTTATTTTATTTTAACTGATTTTGATAGGTTATTCCACAACAAATAATTATGCACAACARAATATTAATCGGGAACTTAATAGTAGAAGATAACAACAATCACATCACATGTACACAAAGATTTTGGACRATAGTCCCTGGAAAAACCTCAGAGGGAAAACCAATGCAACGGATTTGGAGATTTTATTATTCAGTAGGAAAATATAGAGATCTTCTTACATAGAATTCGGCCTCAATAAATTRCGGAGTAAAACCTTAGTGTGAAACTTCCAAGGAGAAGTACGACCCTTCTTCAACCTCTGGAACCCTTGTGCTTCAGCAAAACCCAACACAAGAGCCTCTGCGTGAGTCGTATGGCCCCTGCATTCACCTTGCTTCACCCTCTATGGATCGTCTGCGTGGCTATTAGATACGACCTCTGCTTGCCCCTGGAAATGAGTCTATCCTTCTGTGGAGGTCCTCTTCTGTCTCCCTGCAAGAACTTCTTCTCTCAAACCTGAGATCGATGCTCCTTCAATCGATCTCTCTCATGCATAATGCACCCTCCTTAGCCAAGTCGATTTCCCTTATACCCTGATGAGCAAATGAAAACCCTAATCTCATAAGGATGGAGGGATGATATCAACTCTCCCTCACTCAATGAGATGGATGGTCTAGATTAAAAGATCTATCACTTAAATTATTTTCACTTTAACTTTWGAAAAGGTGCTCAATAAGTCAACTGAAGAATATAACACATCAACAATCCTTTTCCTAAGTTATACATTAGGAAAAGTTAAATTAATCAACTTGACCAATGTTTCATTTTCCTCCACCATGCCAGGGCATTGAAATGCATGGAATACCTTCCTTGCTACATTCTCAACACTCCCTCCTAGCGAGGAAGGGATTCTACCTCAACCCCATCTGATATATGAACTTTTGTTCACTTAGTGCATTGGTGAAAATATCTTCCATCTGGTCATCAATTTGTATGTAGTCAAGCCTCACGACTCCTCTTTGTACACAATCTTGGACGAAGTGATACCTGATATCGATGTGCTTGCTACGATCATGAAACACCGGATTCTTAGAGAGCTTGATGTAACTCTGATTGTCATAGTGAATCACGGTAGCTTCTAACTCCTGCCTGAACAATCCCAAGAGTAGCTTCCTCTGCCACAGTGCCTCACATGCTGCTAAACTAGCAACCATGTACTTTGCCTCAACAGAGCTTAACGCCAGTGATCTCTGCTTCCTGTTGAACTAGGAAATGATACCCGATCCAATGCTGAAGGAACATCCCGAAGTACTCTTCCTATCCTCTGCACACCCAACCCAGTCAACATTTGTAAAGCCTGCTAACCTCACTCCGCCACTATGCTCATACAATAACCCATACTCCACTGTACCTATAAGGTAGCGAAGCACATGCTTTGCAACAATCCAATGTACTCGCCGAGGGTCCACCATGAACTGACTCAAAGAGTTTACTGCCAAGTTGATATCTGGCCGAGTGTTGACCAGATACATGAGCGATCCAATCAACTTACGATAGACAGTGGGGTCTATTGTCTTTGAATCTGATGCATCAATCTTCCTCCAGTTCGTGACTAGAGGCATGGACATGGGGCTACAATCTGTCATCTTGAACCTCCGAAAGATCTCCACTGTATACTTCCCCTGTCCCAAGAAGAAGCACCCATCCTATTGCTAGACCTCCAGACCAAAGAAGTAATGCATCAACCCAAGGTCTTTCATCTCAAGCTCAACTACAAGATTTGTCTTGCCGTCTTCTATCAACTGCTCGTCCCCTGTCAGAAATAGGTCATCAATGTACACCACTAGTATCAAAGGTGCCTCCCCTGTAAGAAAATACAGGTTCAGGTCTGCCTTGCTCTGCTGGAAACCCATCTCTCTCAAGTAGTTGTCAATCTACAAATATGCTCGCCTCAATCTACAAACATGCGTCTCTCTATCACCAACCTCAAACCCCTATGGCTGCTCAATATATACTTCCTCCTCAAGAATTCCATTGAGGAAGGTAGTCTTCACGTCTATTTGGTGAACGTGCCAACCCATCTTTGCTGCTAAAGAAATAACAATCCTGATTGATGAATATCTGGCCACTGGGGCGAAAGTCTCCTCATAGTCAACTCCCTCTCGTTGTGAAAACCCCTTGGCCACGAAGCGTGCTTTGTACTTGTCCACGCTTCCGTCTGTTGCATGCTTGACTTTGTAGATCCACTTGGATCCAACCACCTTCTTGCTCTCAGGCTTGGGCACCACCTCCCATACATCATTCTTCATAATGGAGGCATATTCCTCCATCATGGCCTCCTGTCACACTCCATGATGTGCAGCTTTCTCATAATTTGAAGGCTCTGCATCAATAGGCTGTGTGATTAGTGCCATGTACCCAAGTCTCTCTGGTGGTTTACTTCGTCTGAAAGTTCTCTCTAGAAGCCCTGCCAGTCTAGAATCACTAACTATGAATGTATACCACTTAGGTCGTGACCTAGTGTCCTACTCCCGTGGAACTGCATTACGCTCCTCCTCCTCCTCCTCCTCATCTAGCTCCTGATGATCCTGTCCAACAGTCTCCCTCTCAACACTTGTACCTGTACCAGTACCCTGTGTTTGACTTTGTGATCCTGTGCTTTGACCTTGTGCCTCCTCAATCTTGGACCTTAAATCCTGTCCCTGCTGGTCCTGCGCTGGCAAGTCTCTAGACGGGAAAGAAGTGTAGTTTGCTACTGAAGAAGATCTGCTGGACACTGATGAAGATGGAAAATCACTAAGGGTGTCATTAGCTTCAATCACGTGCATAAAACAAATTCATGAGGAAGATAAGTCAGAGGTTTTAGTCCAGGAAGAAAAACCATCTATAGTACATTATACTACCTCATATAAGGAGGAAGGTTACTTCCCACAACAGCCCAAGGAGGAAACCCAAGAATTCGTTTGAAGCAATTACAAAAACAATAAAACCAAATACCCTAGTGCTCAAAGGAAACCTAAAAGGAAAATATATCACAATATTGGTAGATTCGGGAAGCATCCACAATTTCGTGGACATTAATCTCGCAAAACAATTAAATCTTTTCGTATACCCTGTCAAGGACCTCATGGTTACAACTGCTGATGGTCAACCAATCGAAGGAGTAGGACGATGCCATAAAGTTTCCATACATATACAAAAGTTGGAACGACAAACTAGATATTATGCTCTTCCCCTTTAGGGAATGGACATGGTGTTGGGAGCAGAATGGTTGATGCAACTAGGAACCTACGYCACAAATCTCTAGGAACAATTCATGGAATTCAAATGGTAGGAGAAGAATTACAAGTTATACAGTTCAGGAATCCAAAAACTTCCACGAAAATAACTAACAAATCCCATACTTCCACTGCAAACGAATCTGCCAAACAATCATAAACAAATCCAGAATCAAGGTGAAAGTCCACAGGGGAAGATGAATTCATTGCTTTGAGGACAAAGCAAATTTGAAGAGGGAGGCAATGTTATAAACATAAGCCTAAGTATAATAATAAAATAATAATATAATATATATATAATAAATGATAAATAAATTAAAATTAAAAACGTAAAAATAAAATGAATTTTATAAATTAATGATAAATTAAAGTCATGACTCCTCGATAAAGGTGCCTAGGCTATATTAAAGCAGGCCCTCTCAATGTAAAGAGCATCATCCATATTCGATTATTCAATTATTATTCTATTAAATCAATTTTTGCCATCGAGCAAATATATTAAATGTAACAATGCCCAAGTGCAGCAACAAGTCATCTTCTTTGGTTACCTTTTTGACTCATACTTTATATATTATTGTGCATTTCCTCTGAAAAGTTACATTTTGTGAATGATTTATTTCAGCTATATATTTGTTCCTCTCTTTTTGAATTTTTTTCTTACAAGCATAATTGTTTACTCTGTTAACTATTTCGATCTGGCAGATATATTTCAAGAGGAAAAAGACTGGCGGCATTTCCTTCAACAGCACAATGGCATTAACACATGTTGATGAAAAACTTTGTTATCAAATATTACATGAGTACAAGATCCACAATGCTGAGGTATATTCATTTTGTGTATCTCTGTATGCCAATTTTAATAGAAATTTAGTAACAGGAGAGGGCATGGAATCTGATCATGCATTCGGAAAGGGGCGACATCAGAATACTAATCTTACTTTCTTATGGATGCTACTGTTTATATGTGTGGTAATGTGGATCTTTACTTAATATTTATAATGCCCATTGGGTGGATTTTCTATAAATGTTTCCTGTGACTAAAGATCCATTCTTGTAACAGTATGCATGGAGGGTTCATTCTTTTGAAGAGGCTTAGTGTTTTCTGTTGATTTTATTGAGCAAGAAGCAGAAAAATATGGTTCAGAAAATACCATACAAGTGATCTGTGTCTGATATTTCTTAAGAACTTGTATTGGGTTTCAAAAATATTGTTAGGCCATGTGTTGA
>SNQJ01S0086440.1:83609-97380 GCA_010110895.2 Picea sitchensis | reverse complement strand
ATATATATTTTATTTGATTTATGCTTAATCTCTAACCCTTAGGTAGAAAAATAGCATGCATGCGTAGTGTTTTGTCTTGATTGCAGGATTGTCTTTGGAAGGAGCAGTGAAAGCAAGCGGATAAAGCGCAACGGAGGATCTACATCAAACATCGATAGAAAAAGGTTAGTAGGTCTTTTCCATTCTTGTGTGTAAAAAAGGGGTTTGAGTATTGGGGTGATAGGTTAAGAATGATTTCTTTAAGGTCATTATCTGTGTACAAGTTCAGCCCTAGCTTGTTAGTCCGTAGGGTATTATTTCCCAACAACACCAGGGAGTAAGAGGGGACTCATAAGTCCATATATTTCTCTAATGTGTTATTAAAAAGAACCTTTCTATTGGTAACTATCTCTTGTTCCAATTGTTTTTTTTGTGTTGTATCTCATGGATGTTTAGTTTTGTTATTATTTCCTCTTTATTTTTGTTTACTTTACTTTTTGTCCCACTAAACAAATAGCATTTGACTATGGTACTTTAATGGCTTGAAAAAGTATCTAAGTGGTTGGTTTTGTGCTCACCCAAGTGGCAAAACCAACACAACAGTTTGGCGACCATATTGGGGACTAAATCAATATTCTCCCCATTTAATCCTTTAGGCCTCTTATTTTTACTAATTTGTGTATGTAGGTTCAAAAACCGGTCTACCCATCTTTCAAACCAAGTAAAAAGGACTCTTTTTAGGATAATTTAATTTAAATTTTTCTTCCCACCCCAACATTGTGTGTGCACGAATTTCGAAGAAATGGACGCACAAGCCTGCACAATATGCACATTTTCTCAGTGTCTTATAGTGATGTTTGTACCATTGGTTCACTCTACATGGTGGGCACGAATGATACTTCCACAACCCACACATAAATATATCTTCTCACTATTTTCTAAGTTGGTTTCACCAAGTAGACTTTAGACTTTTATTTCCAACACTTTGTAAAGAAAAATAATCACAATTAGAATTCTTTCTTACATTGATAATCATCTAACTTAAGAACTAAATGGACTAAAAAGAACCACAACTCTTTCCTTTTTGTTTCCAGTACATGGATGGTCAATTAGAGCATTTGAATTCTTAGTTAAGTTTTTTCTTTCATAACCATTAATCGCTCGATACTAGGAACCAATTTCGACACTCTTAGTATGATCTTTCCCTCACACTCCTTTGAGTGATCTTGGGAAATCAGAAAAGGAATACTAAAGAAGTTCCATCTCCCTTTAGAAAAATAATCAATTAGGAGAGACTAAATCCCCCTCAGGCACCTCTTAGTTTGTTTTGGATATTTTTTTTCAAAAAGAAATCAACAACCTAGGGAGTTAAGAGAATTAGTAAGGACCCACATGTCCACATGATTTTCAATCTAGAGGATTTTCAAGTTTTCTTAGATTAAAAAACTACCTAGAAAGTTAAGGAACCACATGTCCACATTGCTAGTGATTGTTAGAAAAATAGGATCATGGAGCAATAAAATAAAACAAATGCAGAAATAAAACACATAAGATACATAATTCAATAGAGACATAGATATATGTGGTGCACCCAGTGTGGGCTACATCCACTAGAGAAATTTATGTTGGATTAATGAGAGGGGGGTGAATCAATAATGAACAATTATACCAATTATTAATCCTTTAAACCACAAAGTATATTCTTTTACTTATTCAACCATGTTCATATGTTCATCATCAATATATTACTGTATCATAAGCATTAACATTCATCAATGCATAATAAACAATAAAAAAAAAATTGACACAATACACAATACACCAATATTTACGTGGAAACCCAATGTAGGAGAAAACCATGGAATTATTTTCTTATATGTCAATAATTACATTCAAGGAAGCACCAACTTCCAATTCTTTAGCTACAACTGGAAGGATGCTCCAACCCCCTATTTTCTTAGGCTAAAACCTGAGGGAATATCCAACTCCCCAATTCTCTGGCTACAACCAGAAGGAGGCTACAACCCCCTATGTTCTTCGGCTACAAACAGAAGGTGGCTACAAACACCTATCCTTTCCTCATCCAACCACCCTAAAATATAAGTAGAATGATGGAACCACTGTCACACTATGACTGTGAGATATACCATTGTAAACCTGTACCAATCAACCTGCACCAAACAACCTGTAACAACCTGTACCAATAGCCTGTGCAAACATGTACCATACATCAACCTATACCTCAACCTTTACCTCAACATTTACCATAAATAAGTGCATCAACCATGCACCAAACTTGTACAAATAACTTTTCACAATAACCTATCCAAATAACCGATCACAACAACTTGTCTCATCAATCTTATCAACCAAATCATATCTACTCACCAAGAAAAATCACCAAGACAACTCTCAACCATATGAACAATATCACCAAGATGTGCATCAACCAATCATACCACAATAACTCATAATCATCACCAAGATCAATATGTGCTTCTAATAATATACCAAGACAAGTATGCTACATCATCCATAAACCATGTGTCAATAATACTACTAACAAGTGCCTCCAACAATGTACCAAGTATGTACCAATCTTGCATCAACTACTCATCAATTATGACTCATCAAGATGTACCAACATCATCAAATATACACCTCATGTATGTTCCAAATCATCAACTATTTATCTCAACCATGTACCCAACATGTACCTCAACCATACACCAAATACATATACAAATATAACCATCAAAACGTTCTCTAGCAACCAAATACCATAAAACATTACATCAAACCATGTGCCACAACCTCTATCTGTAACATACCTCAACCAAAATACCTCATCAATTTCATCATCCAAATCTTATTTGTAACTCTATAACAGACCTAGGGTATATGATCACATACCTGCAAACCTTCCTTAACTTTAACAACAAGAGACTAGCATTTTCATCAAACTTTACTTTAGTCTCACATGACTAATTTTGGATTAGCCAACAACCCTAACTTGTAATAATAATAACTATGTACCTATAATGAATAAGATCTGAAAATAGTACACAATGTTCTTCAGTGTCTTTTATGCAATTCCTCCAGGTTTCACTACTTGGAACCTCTCAGAAAAGGAGTTATAGAAAAAATGGCATACCTTGTTGAATTCCTACTTATTCAAGAGAGAAAACTTGTAGAGAGTGCCCCGCATGGGATATTTTTTGTATGGATCTTAAAATGGTGCAAAGAATACTACATACTATACTCTAACCAATACATTTGGTCTTACTAAATTTGGATTTGTTATGAAGAAGTCATGATGTTTTTACCCGAAAGACATGTTTTGGACTAGTTTCAAGACTAGCCACATACCCTATTTTCCACAGAGTGTAACTCCCAAAATGCAACGACCCACAAGATGAAATGTTTATCACCATTACTTGGATATGTTTTCTCAATGGAATCTATATTTCACTATCTGAATCATTGTATAAAAACCTTTATTGCAAAAATGGTGAGATGACTTGTAAATAACATACCTTAGAAAGCATCATCAAAAGACTTTATCCTCCCTTGAATTTTTGCCTTGTTTACTTCACCTTCCCTCTGAAATTCACCTTAGATATCCTTTGGTTACCTCAGTCACTTGTAGATATTCAATATTCTCAATGGATACAAATGGAAGAACCTTTCTCTCTTATTTATACTCTCCAAGTAGCTTCCTATAGAAGTATCCACTTAACCACTTTGTCCACTTAGCCACTTTGTCCACTTAACCAACTTTGTCCACTTAGCCACTTTGTCCACTTAACCATTTTGTCCACTTAGCCACTTTTTCTACTTAAACAACTTTTTCCACTTAGCCACTTTGTCCACTTAACCATTTTGTCCACTTGGCCACTTTGTCCACTTAACCAACTGTGTCCACTTAGCCACTATGTCCACTTAACCACTTTGACTATTTTATTATTTAAATAATTTATCTTTACTCAAAACTTCTTGTTGCAACTAAGTTTTATATAATTATCTAATTCATAGCTTATTTTCCCTTAACTAACTTCTTGTTGCAACCACTTTATTATTTAATTTATTTCTTGGTCAACCACTTTGACTATTCAATCTTCTCATCATAACTACTTTACCATAATTACCAAACTCACAACTTGTTTTTTCAACTAATTTATTTTTAATTATTTTCTTAATGCAACAACTATACCCATGATTAAATCCTATTTTCACCCACTTTGACTAGTCAACTTCTTCTAGGAGTTTCTAGAGTAATTTGACTTATTTGACCTTCTATGGGCTTCTAGATAACTCATGAGGGTTCTCCAACTTCACAGGGCCATAACTCTCTAACCATGAGGAGTTATGTGATGTTCCACATATCACCAGAAATGGAATGACATGTACTATCCATATAGAATAGTCGTACTTATAAATTCATTGATCTTCATGCCCTTATACCTCAAAGAGACTCAGGTCCATTGACCATGAATTTGTTCTACTATAATTTTCTACTAGGATTCTACAAGGGTTGACATAAATATACAATATCACTCTCCAATGGTTGACATCAGTGACAACCAACAATCCATACCAACTTTCCATCAACCTAAGCCAATTGTTTGACAATATCCCCCTTTGGCATTGATGGCAACACTTAGTCATGATAAAATTCATGCTTATACTCCTCATGAATGTTTTTATCTCTCCCCCTTTAACATTAATGGAAAAGAGTATCTCCCTTTGGGACTTCTCCCCCTGACTGAACTCTCCTTGGGGTTGCTCCCCCTCTCTACATGCCTTTTATTTTTCTTTGTGTTTATAATCCTCTAAATAATGTCTCTCCCTTCGTATGAATAATATCTCCCCCTTTGACAAAGGGAATCACTCTGATGCAACAGTGAAGTCATATCACTCATTCTTCCCTTGTGACAATCTCTCCCCCTAGAAACATGACCATGTTCTCTCTCCAAGCATATAACTCTCTATCCTACATCTAATGAATCACTTCCTCTGGAATCATACCTCTATTCTTACGTCTCTTTCTGACAACTTATCTGAATAATATTTATACATATATTTTTTGTTTTGTTTCTCTCTCTCTTGACTTCTCTGCAAGATGTTGTGTAGGAAAAATATACATCTTCCTGTACCTGTTTCCTTTTGGAGTTATTGTCCATTGGTTCTTCCTTGTGTAATCAAATGAAATATATGAAAAGAATTCAATAATAAGAATTCAAATATTCTTGTGTAATTATCATCCATTATGATAATGTTCATTTGTCTCTGAACCACTCTCTGAACCAATCTATGAATACATGCTCTCATCCACTGTCATATATCTTTTCAAACCTGCTAAGTGTTCTTATGAATTCATCTCTATCCATATTTTCCAAGAATATGCTACACAACTATCCATAATTTTGAATCATAGGTCACTATACTATCATGAAGTATTCACTACTACAACTGATTAATCTATCATATTGTACTTATGCTAACATAATTCTCTGAATCTTTCTACTCAAACTCTCAATCTACTCAAAGGATGGTTCTCTCGTCTAAATCAGATACTGCATATAATCCCCTTTCTATTATTCATATTACCTGGGAGTCTCTAAACCAGATGGCTCAGAAAAATTCATGCTCTGATGCAGATTCAACATCTCTCTAAAATCTGACTTCTTTCTTTCTGTCTGTGGATTCATATTTCACTACAATACCTGGAAGTACAATATATTGAACCTATTCCTTATTTATCTGTCCTTATTTTATGTCATTTATTTTCCAAACCTTTTTGTATCTGACATCTTTCTTTTTCTCTATAATTTTTCCTTCATCTCGTTTTATTTCCAATCTTTCAATCTCTGGGACTTGGTCTTTGTTCACGTGTTCTTCCTGTTTTCTTATCCATACTTTATTATATCTAAAATCAGTGTTTTGTTTCATGGTACAATCACAAGATATGTGTCCATAGTTATGACATTTTTAACATGCAATGTTACGTGGGGCCACATAAGAATTTATTTCTTTAACATTTATTTTATAATCCCTACAATCTGTAACCTTATGTCCAAAGTTAGTACAATAAAAACAATGACCATAAAAGAAATTTTCATACCTGGGAGTGAATGATCTTATTTTTGGCATAGTCCTTCTAAATTCTTCCTTGATTTATCATGATCATGATTGAAGCTTATTTGTGGATTGAACATGGATGGTATTCTTGAAGATGTACCCTTATTAGTTTTCTTAGATTTTGGTTGACCATGATTCCTTCCTTTGAGTACTTCTGCATAACTCTTTCTCTTTTCTTCATTCTTATTTTCTAGCAACCTAGAGTGCTTCTCTTCATTCTCTACAACTGATACAGATGTTTCTGTCTCTTCAACGTTCTTGTTGAGCTTGACGATTTTACTTCTCAATGTGACAATTTTTTCTTCAAGATTTTCAACCTCTTCTTCTTTCTTTAATATCTGATACTTTGTGACTTCTTTTGTTCTCTTAGCTTCTTCAAGATGAATTTTTAATGTGATTATTTCTTCTTCAAGTAATTTCTCTTCTTGACCAAACTTTGAATCGAGATGGTTTAGATCGTTAGTTCTTTCCTTGAGATGATCTATCAATATCTTCTCTCTCATTTATGCTTCTTCCTTCTGTGCTACTATGTTGGCTTCCAAATATTGTTTTTAATATTTAATATTTTCTTCGATCTTTCCATCTTCTTCTAGCTAAGTTCTCACGTTCTTGATGACCTTTTGGGATTCTTAAAAAATGTGAACACTTTCCTTTTGTTTCATCAATTATTTCTTGAGTGACTTGTTTTCTTCTCTTTCTTTTCTTAGTTCATCTAAAGCATTGATCAATTCTTCTTCATAATTGTCTTCTTTTTCAATTATTTTTTTTGTCTCATTTCCTTCATGGAATTCCATTTCAAGATGTCTGCATTTTTCACAATTAAATAAAAACACATACTTTTGTTGATTATGTACTCTTCATCTTCTGAATCTGTTTGAGATGGTGAACATATTTATTCTTGATCTTTACCTGCATATTATTTGGCATTTTCTGAATCTATGATGGGTGGAGAGTATTTATCATGTAACTTATTCCAAAGTTCTTTGGTTGATGAACATTTACCAAACTTTTCTCTTGTCGGATTAGGTAATCCTTCCCAGATGAAATCCATTGCTATTTTATTATTATTCTTCAATTCCTTCTTGGCTGCAGTATTTTCCCTTTTTGAACAATCATATCATGTAACAATTGATGGTCAAATATCATACCCATGTTCCTTTAAAAATACTTTCGTCCTTCCACTCCATATCTCATACTTTAAACAATTCTGACCATTAAACAATGGTACTCCATTATCAAAATAATCCATGATGTCCTTCCAGTGGTTAAACTGTTTCTTGAAGGAATCTACTATGATACCAATTGTTGGATTACTGAGAGGGGGGGTGAATTAGTAATAGAGAAATTTAATCATTTTTCACCATAAAATAAAAGTGTCATATCAATGTAGCATTATCATCCAATAGTTGTAGAGTAAATAAACAATGAACTCTGTAACGACAGATCGGGGATTCATACACACAAGAAATACAAGTGGTACTTAAGCACACATATTTTGGCCACCCTTGTAACCCTTGTTGGTACCCCTTTGAGTGGTAGTGCATCATAAAACACCTATATACAGATCAGCCTAGATTTCCCGAATCCCTTCATAAATAAACTGATCGGCCGCTTGACTGCTATAGTACCACCGAGAACAACACTCAGGAAGATACTCTCTAGTACCTGGGTAGTCAGGTAGTACGGATAAGGGCACAGTCTAGCCTCCTTAGTTGGTGCCTTGAGATATTGGGTTGGGTATCGTTGGACCCCACACATATATCAGAGAGTTATAGAATAGGGCAAACCCTTGTATGTAGAACCCTTGAATACCTAACCTTTGGGGATAGAAACAAAAAACAAAACAAGCAAGATCTATTGTCACGCAACTGTGTCTCCTTCTTTCGAGTTTCCAAATTACTACACATTTCTTCCTGATTAAGAATTTGGGCATTTCATCACTGTAGTATTCTTCATATTGGAGTATAACTCCACAAGTGTAAAAAAAAATTCTGGATATTTTTGGTACCATTATTTGAGATCTATTACATTGGATTTCTCTCTTCTCCCTTATCACATTCATACCTATCATTTTTCAGCAAATTTTTTACCCCACCCATCCATTTCCGGTTGCCTCGTCATCATGGCCCATACCTATAGCCAAGACTTGGAAGATTTCTTCAATACCTTGCACTCTAATTTCACAGAGACCCAACACGAAGTGAGATAGCTCAGTGCCAATATTTCCACCATCAATAAAAACATGCATTCCTCCATCGTCGCCTTAATCGAGGAACTCAAACAAGACCTCAAACAAGATATTACTGCCCAACTTGAATTTGTCACTATAATGATCTGCACCAAGTTGTGTATCCCTATAGATCCTCCCTTATTTGACCCACCTTTGCATATTGAAGATGAAACTTCCTCTCATTCCCAGAATGTTCAACCACATTACTTTCAGTGTGACCTACACCTTCCGTGTGTGGATGTGACCAAATTTCATGGCTCGGATCCCACTGGTTGGGTAACTCAAATGGAACATTATTTCTCTTTGTACGACATTACGGATGAGTTGGACAAACTCTGGTATGGTCTTCTCCATCTAGATCAAGAACATTGGCAATGGTGGCAATGGAGAAAAACTAGTCGCCAAGGGTATGTTGCTTGGACACACTTTGTGGCAGAGTTGTATGAACGCTTTGACATTGACACCGACCATTTAGGCCATTTGACAAAGTTGAAATAATTTGGCATAGTGGAAGACTTTATAGCTTCTTTTGAGTGACTGGATTTTCATACAGAGGGCATGTCTGATGCTTTTTTCCGAGAATGTTTTATCAATGGCCTCAAGGATGAGATCAATTCCCATGTCCTCATGGATCGGCCTCAAATTTGGGTGGAGGATACTAAAAGAGATAAGGAATCACAATAGGTTGTCTCTTCTCAAAACCGAACAACCTCCTTTATTCCTTTCTATAAACCAATAAATCTCACTCCTCCTTCTACTCCATTAAAGATCCAAAAATTGACCAAGGCCAAAATGGTTGAATGCTAACTCAAAGCCCTTTGTTATAATTGTGATGACAAATATTTTTCGGGACACAAGTGTAAGGAACAAAATATTTTTATGGCCATCTTGGAGGATGTTTCAAAAGAGGATGTTGAGTCTCCCCTTGTGTCCATGTCACCTGAACCCACTGACATAACCCCTCCCTCAGACCCTCCCGAAGTAGAACTAGTCATTTCCCTAAATGCTCTCATTGGCTTCTCTATTCCCCAAACCATCAAGCTAATTGGTTACATCAAGAATAGGAAGGTCATCATTCTTGTTGATAGTGGATGCACCCATAATTTTATTCATCACTACATTTCCAAAGAAACTAATTGCTATATCCGTGCAGTTAATAATTTCCAAATCATGATTGCCAATGGTGGGTCCATGAAATGTGGATGGAATTGTGAAAATATGTGTCTCCAAATTGGTGAATACCACCTGAAATATCATATGCTTACTATTGACATGGGCGATTGTGACATTGTGTTGGGTGCAAAATGGCTAAGGACTTCTGGTACCATTCTTATGGATTTCAAGGAATTAACAATGCAATTTGACCAGGAGGGCCAACAATATAAGTTCCAAGGCATCATCGTCAGTTCCCTAGATATCATTAGTTCCCATCACATGGAAAATTTGTTCAAAAAAGGTCATTCTGGCGTTATTTCCCAACTCCATGCCATACAAGAAACTGAGACACTCTCTATGCTGCATGACCTCCAATCCATCCTCTCTAAACATCAAGTGGTTTTTCCCACTCCCCAGGGGGTCCCTCCTTCCTGTGGTGTTCATGATAATTCCATTCCCCTTTCTCCCAGGAAGCTTCCTCCAAATATCCCTATCGTCACCCCTTTTCCCCAAAAAATGAAATCGATAAAATGGTTCAAGAACTACTCAACGCAAGTGGTATCCGCCCTAGTACAAGCCCCTAATATTCTCTTGTTTTCATGGTCCTTGAGAAAGAAGGTTTTTGGCGCATGTGTCTTGAATTTTGCGCCCTCAACAAACTCACCATTAAAGACAAATTTCCCATTTATGTCATTGATGACCTCTTGGATAAATTGAGTGGCTCCTAGTTCTTTACTAAACTTGGTCTTCGTTCTAACTACCACCAGATTTGTATGAAAGAGATAGACATTCCTAAGAATTCCTTTAGAACTCATGAGGGATACTATGAGTTTTTGGTCATGCCCTTCAACTTGTGTAATGCTCCCTCCACTTTCCAAAGCCTCATGAATCATGTCTTCCATCCTTTTCTCCATAATTTTGTCTTATTTTTCTTTGATGATATCCTCATCTATATTAAAACCTGGACAATCCATCTTGATCATGTGGATTGAGTTCTCCATCTACTCTCTCAGCACCAACTTTTCCTGAAACAATCTAAATGTGTTTTTGATGCCTCAAAAGTTGAGTACTTGGGTCATCTTGTTGGCAAGGTTGGCGTCAGGGTGGATCCTAAAAATATTGAAGCTATGAAAGACTGGCCTCACCCAAAGACTCTCAAAATATTGTGTGGATTTCTGAGCTTAACATGTTATTATCACAATTTTGTTAATAATTATGGAAATATTTCAGCACCTCTCAATACAATCCTTAAAAATAATTCTTTCACTTGGACTCCAGCATCTGCCCAGGATTTTCAAACCTTGAAGATGGCCATGTGCACCACTCCAGTACTGGCCCTTCCTGATTTCACAAAGACCTTTGTCCTGGAATGTGATGCTTTAGGGAAAGGAATTGGCATTGTCCTTATGCAAGAGGGTCGACCTTTGGCCTTTACCAACAAACAACTATCTGAGCAAAATTTGGGAAAATCAATCTATGAAAAGGAAATGTTGGATATTCTTCATGTTGTTGATATTTGGCACCCTTATCTATTGGGGCAATGATTCCAAATTAAAAAAGATCATCAAAGCCTCTAGTATTTTCTAGAACAATGCATTTTCTCCCCAGAGCAACAAAAATGGGTGACTAAGCTATTTGGATATGATTATGAGATCATTTACAAGAAAGGAAAAGATAATGTGGTTGTTTATTGTTGGCCCTTGACCAGGTTTTGAGGAAATGTTGGTCAAGCTTGACCATCTTTGGGACTTCGACAGGCTGGTTGAAGATGGAGCACCCAGACAAAGTGGAGATTGTGGGACCTCACCCTTTTTGCGGGATTTTTGGGTTTTTAGGGTTTATGTAATGGGTATAGGATGTCAATCCATGGGTTCACCCATGTTTAGGCCCCTTTTTGCAATGTATAAATAAGTATCTAGGTGATGTAATATTAGTTCGATCTATGTGATTGTAGTGGTAATTGGCTTAGTGCATGAATGTATTAAGGCTGCAGAGCTAAGTGTAAGCGTTTTGTAAGTATTTTGTGCATAGACTATGTAAGGATTTGTGATTTGACCTAATTTAGAAGGAGGATCTAGTGAGGTGCATGTAGATCTCATGTCCTATGTGGAGTTGGATCTATAGTTGGCTGCCTGTAAGGAGATTGAAAGAGACTAATAAACAAGACAAAGATTTGGTGGACATAGCCCCACACTCAGGTGAACCACATATATCATGTGTTATTGTGATTTGTGCTATGCGTTCATGATGGTCATGTTTATATTTTCTTAGTGTACTTTTCTGGATGTATGATAGGTAGATCCATTGATGCTTAGTGCTTGATATATGAATAAATGCTAGATCTTTTATGAAGCTATGTTTTGAATGCTTAGATGTGTTTAATATTGATTACTACTGCATTGATCTACAATTAGGGTTAATCTACGATGTGAATAAGAATCATAAATGAATGCATACTATTGGCTAAGTGCTCTATTGAAGTGTGTAATCACATATCCATGTCCCAGCTAGGTTGTAGACACCTGAGTCCTGTAACCCCCCTGCCTCTACCTCAGGTGAGACTACATATGCTTCATAAGTGTTGCCGAAAGGGTCGGTAGTTAGGGTTTTTTTCGTGCGATGTTAAAGCATTGAAACCCGGGTCTACCCATGTGCCAAAAAATGGTCTTGTTGCTAGGACGTGAAACTGTGATTGTTGGGAACTGAAGAAAAGAAAAATCTTTGTGTGCAGATCTATTGTTTTAGTGCGCAGTATTCTACCTGACTCGTGAAGCTCTATGCCGACAAAGAGAAGCCCAATATGAAGAAAAGAGGTAAGATCTTACAAATTTGTGCTCTGGTAAAGGTAAGATAAGTGGAATATTTTTCTTCAGAAGTATGGATCTAGGTATGTTTGACAGATTTTGTCCTAGTATGAAAACTGGGGCACAACTAGAAGAAAACAGATTTGATAGAGATACTAAAATATATGTTATTCCTATGCATAGAAAAAAAATTTGGACTAACAAGTGGATGCAGGACCCTAGAAATATTTTTTGCAGATTGCAGGTCCATCACTGTGATCCTAGTGCACAGTACATGAAAGGTTGGGGATCATTTAAGAGAAAGAGAGGATTGACATTATGTTATAACTAAAGAAGATCGAGACATCTTACTAAGGAATGCCCTAGTAAAGATCCTATTTGTCTTTGTTGTAAATTTGTTGGTCATGAGGTTTTGGATTGCCCTAGAATGATTGCTAAAGTTGAAAAGATGAACCTGAGACAAGAAAACCATGAGGAAGGTCAAGAAACTAAGGATATGTTAGAAAATCAGAAATAATTAGAGACAATATTATTACAAATGAGAGAGACACTGAAGGATCATAGAGATATCATTTTACCAGAGATATTAAAAGAGAAGGAGTGCATAGAAACAATAATAGGAGACTTCAACATATATTATGTTCTGGATGAGGAAACACATGTGAATCTTATGCCAGTAAGTACTTGGGAAATTTTGGAAAATCCAACTATGATTCCTTCATTGGGAAGGATAGGATTGTTTAAAGAAAATATGATAACCCTGTGTGGAATATTTACTAATGTACCTATGATTTCCCATGGAACATTGAACGAAGAAAAATTTGAAGTCATTAAATTTGTTGAGAGAAACACCCCTTTTTCACTTTTACTAGGAAAGACTTGGATTGAGAAAGATAATATACGAATTTAAGCAGAGGAAGAAGTTATAGAACAGAAAAAGAAAGAATTAAGGGACTTCATAGCCAAGAAAATAGTGCGACTAGTACAAGAACAAGAGGACAATTTTATGCAAATGAGGGCTAGGGACTTAGCTGTCGAAGTTGAAAGAACGCAGGAAGGCTTAAAGAACCTGTCCATGTTGGAAGATTGGTTGTTGTCATTGATGTCAACCCTAGTCATGGGTTTTGGACCGCAATATTGATGAAGGTATTTGGACATGAAGTAAAATGCACATGCAGATACAACACCAATGGATGGATAGTATACATCATGTTTTTTCCGGTGGTATGTGGCACGTCACATGGATCCTCATGGTTGAGGAGAAATGAATTTTTGAAGATGACAAAGTGAATTGTACATGTAGGCCCTAAAGATAATTAAAGAAAAGAATTACAAAATAAGAAAGTGTCAGGTTGGCTCGAATGTTAAAAGGAAGTGACATAAATGGTATAAATAAACATCATTATACATTCATTTTGATACAAGTCAAATTTCAGAGGGAAGAAGAAGAAAAAGAAGGCCG
>SNQJ01S0086440.1:38291-83599 GCA_010110895.2 Picea sitchensis | reverse complement strand
GTATTGTTGTAACTCTTATACTATTGTTCATTTCTCATTGGATATAGTTGAATGGTTTAAGTATAAGTTGAAAAAGGTTTTAAATTGTACTTGATATTGATTCACCCCCCTCTCAGTATCAACAATTGGTATCAGAGCGGGTTGTCTTCATAACAGTTTAACCAATGGAAGGAAAATCCTGAGCAGAGACGGATGACCATGAGCACATTCCAAATGGGATTCAAAAATTTGATGGAATAAATTATGCATACTGGAGTGAAAGAGTGAAAACTTACCTAACGGATTTGGGAGTAGACATTTGGTACTCAGTTGTAAATGGCTATGTAATCCCAAATAATGCTCCAACCGATCCAAATGAGAAGAAGCTTATGTGTTGTAATTAAAAATCCAGACATGTTATTCTAGCAGCATTGGCACCAACCATTTCTAGCAAAGTGAATGGATGCAACACTACTAAAGTGGTATGGGAAAAACTCAAGAATATCTACGAAGGTGATCCAAAAGTTAAGCAGGTCAAGATTCAACGACATAGAGAAGAATTTGAAAATTTGAAGATGAATGAAAACAAAGATATTGCAACCTATCTTCTTAGAGTTGATGAAGTTTTTAATGCTATCGGAGGATTAGGTGAAGAGCTCGATGAATCATTGGTTGTACAAAAAGTGTTGAGATCACTTCTCTTGAGGTATGATGCTAAGGTCTCCACCATTGAAGAAACTATGGACTTGACCAAAATGACAATGGATGAATTACATGGGACTCTTATGGCATATGAAATGAGAACAGGAACAGAAAGTGACCTGACAAACAATGAAGCAACCTTTAAAGCCATAAAGAAGACAAAAAACAAGGATAACGACCTTGATGAAGAAATAGCAAATTTCGTAAGAAGGGTCCAGAAAGGAAGTGGAAGATACAAAGGTAAGTCTCCTCTCAAATTCTTTAATTCTGGTAGAATAGGACATATTGTTGAAAATTGTTACTATAGAAAGAGAAGTCTCAACAATAAAAAGATCTTCTACTCCAAGGATGATGACATCTCCTGAGATGAGAGTGATGAAGAAGATAATGATGGAGGAGAAGTCCTCTTCATAACCCAAGAAACCCAAAATGATGATCATAATAATTCTAAAGAAGAAGAAATCATTTGTGAAGAGGATTTAGAAGAAGAAAACAACCTTGATTCCTTTTTTGGATACACGGACAATGCAGAGAGTGAACAAGAAGATGAGAATCTTGAAAAGTTGAAGCATGTTGAAACTGAAAATAACAAGCTTAGAAACACAAACATAATACTAAAAGGTGAATTGAGTAGTTGTGAAGAAGAGAATTACAAGCTTGAAAAGACCACTAATAGCTTGAAGGAACAATTAGAAGATTATGAGAAATTGAAAGAAGAATTGGATCACACAAAAGGGGAGCTACTATTGACAACAAAAAAGTTGAATAAGTTCAAAAAAAGCACGGAAAAATTAGATGAGATCGTTAGAAATCAAACATCTCCAAACGACAAGACAGGACTAGGATACAACGACATTTTGAAAACAACAAAACAAGAGAAGGAAGTTGAAAATGATGAAACCAACACTCCAGAACAAGTTGAACAACAAGATAGAAAACTAGAATTCAGAAGGAATCAGACATCAAGAAGATCCTCTCCCATCAGGTATGAAAGCAATCATTATGAAGGAAACTACATAAGAATAGATCGTGAACCCAGATGGACCACACAACAAATAATATCACTTACGCCCAGGTATCAACATTTATTTCTTGGTCATTTCTATACTTGTGAAAATTTTGGACACAAGGCAATCAATTGTAGAATCAATGAAAGGAATAACTATGCAATCTACATGAATGGTGAAAATAGTAGATATGGAAATGTTCGTAGACCTTTCAACATAAATTATAATCCATTTGACCCACATGTCAAAATCACGAAGCCGAGAGATGGATTACCATGAGAAAATTTCAAATGGGATTCAAATTGCAAGATACAGGATATATAAAATATGCGAGAACAAAACGAAATGCTAGAAATAATAGAATAGCAGTAAAATATCCAACATAATCTTCACAATACGAAATGATTCCTTGAAATAGCAATAGAAATAGCACTTTGAATCGGATAGCAGTAATTCACGAGGCCTCTTCAAGGGGGCAACCTCCAATCGAGCAGCGGCTCTATTTACAATAATAATGAAGCTAGGGTTCTCATACCCTCGACTCTAATAATACTAAAAAGAAGCATCTAGGAAGATCCTTCTAGAAGTGGGAGCTTATTGGAGTCTTCTTACATCATGCTTATTCTATTTTATTGAAAGGTCTTATTAATATTGACTTTATTACATCAGAATATATTGATCTACCTGTAATGTAGGGTTAGGACCTTAACATATCCTCCCCCCTTAAAGCGACCTTGTCCTGAAATTTTGGAATGAAGCCCGTTGGAGAATGGTATTTGGTTCCCAAGTTACCTGCTTGTTTAAGGTCATATCTTTCCACTTTACTATCACTTCCTTGATGGTTCGCTGACGGAAACAACACTCATGCTAGTCCAAGACTACTTGTGGTTGCAATCAAATGGATCCTTCTTTATCCAACTTAGGGAGGTTGGTTTGAGTTTGGTACTTGGTTCCAATCACCTTCTTGAAGCGTGAAACATGAAAGCAGTTGTAGCCGGTATTGAAGCGAGCTAAGCCCGATATCGACTTGTCCCTGCGGCTTTAGAAGAGCGTATGGGGCCATAAAATTTGGGTGCTAGCCGACGCTCACGACCTTGAGGAAGTTTTCTTATATGGTTGCATCCGAATAAATACCTAGTCTCCTTCAACAAAATGGCGTTCAAAACGACCTTGATGCGCTAGCGCTTCATTCGATGCAGGCCATGACCAAGTTCTCTTTAGATCGGAAGGATAATATCTCACATTTGTAAGTGTTTGATTACGATAGCCCTGGACAAATTTTACGGTAAGTATGGAGAAGCCCGGCGGTTGGCTTACGTCCATACCGCACTTCGAGAGTCATGCGGTGGGCGTATGGTATCGCCAGTGTTCAATACCACCGACCGGCGAGGATAACCATTAGGCCGCCCGGTGTTTTCAGATGCAAAGCACCTCGGATAGGTTTCCAAACACTTGTTGACTACTTTTGTTTGATCATTAGTTTGAGGATGATATGCAATCCTCATATTTAGTTGTTTACCTTGAAGTTTAAATAATTCTTGCCAAAATTTACTTGTATGTAGGGTCTAGATATGAGACATTGGAAGTGGGCATACCATGTAAATTATAAATTTGATCCTTGAAGACTTGGGAAATTGAGGAAGGTGTAAATGGGTATGATAAAGAACAAAATGAGCATATTTGGAAGACGATCCACCACCACCATTATCGCGGTTATTCCCGGTTGGGTAGCTATAATAAAATCCATAGATATATCGCTTAAATGCTCGAAATTGGAAGCGGTTGGGTAATGCACAAGGGATTGGTATTTCTCCCTTGTTCGCGTGGCGTTACCTCACGCTTCGATACAAACTTTACGGATGTCTGTTCCATACCATCGAAAAGGCGTTGAACTACGTCATATGTTTAGTGTATGGCATTTGTGGGTGTAGCATGAGACTCGGAGAATTACGTTGGTTTGAGCTTGGATTGTTTACTTAAATACAGCGACCTTTATCAAAATAAATCACGAAGCCAAGGTACCACAGGGGAACTGTGCCTTGTTCTACGATTCTGGCGTTAGATCACGAACTTTTGGGGTCTGCGGCCATTCACGGTGCCTGACTTGCATTGTCCAGTGTGATGGAAGACGAGGAAAAAAGGATCATAGATCTTCATATTCCGGGGCGATTACGCTCTGCCACCACATTGTCTTTCCCTTCTTGTAAATGATCTCATAATCATAATAAAAGAGCTTAGTGACCCATTTTGTTTCTCTTGGGAGGAAATCGTTGTTCAGAGAGTATTTGAGGCTTTGATGAGTGTTTAATTTGGAATCGTTGCTTTAAAGAGATAAGGATGCCATGAATTGAAAGCGCATGCAAAATGCGCTTAACATTTCTTTTTCATAAATAGGTTTGCGATTCTTTTTTGAGACGGTTGTTTTGCTCGTAAAGGCGAAAGGTCAACCCGCTTTACGCAAGGACCGCGCCAATGCCTTTCCCTAATGCGTCGCATTCCAGGCACAAATGTCTTTGTGAAGTGGGGATCAGAACGAGTGGTGCACATGGCCATCTTCGAAGTTTGAAAGGCTTGAGAAGCTGCCGGGGTCCAATTGAAAGAGTTATTTTTAAGGAGAGTCGTGAGA
The DNA here is from genome assembly GCA_010110895.2 of Picea sitchensis. Lineage (NCBI taxonomy): Eukaryota > Viridiplantae > Streptophyta > Pinopsida > Pinales > Pinaceae > Picea > Picea sitchensis. The sequence continues at coordinate 79,285 of SNQJ01S0086440.1, read as the reverse complement.
GGTGCGCAATCTTTCCATAGTTCTTGGCGAACTGGCGATAATACTATTGAGCCCAAAAGTCACGCCAAACTTTTGAGAGTCTTAGAGGTGCGACAATCTTGCATAACTTCAATCTTTTTGGATCCTGCATCCTTTCCCACTAAGATGACCCAAATTATTCGCCGGATGCACCAGGAACATTTGGACTATTTGAGAGAAAAGAGGCGGTGTCTTCGGCGGAATGGTAAAGAGCGATCCCGTGAGTCGGATGGTCTTTTCCATGTCTTCGCATATGAGGATATCATCAAAGAAAACTAGGACAAAATGATGAAGAAAGGGCGGAAGACATGGTTCATGAGGCTCACGAAGGTGGAGGGGGCGTTACAAAAAAACCAAAGGGCATGACAAAACTTCGTGATGAAAGCCCCTTCATGAGTTTGAAAGGTCATCTTAGGAATTTGAGACTCTTTCATACGGATTTGGTATTGATAGCGGCGAAGATCCGTTTTGGTGAGGTGGGCACCCTACGGTTCATCGGAGGTCATCAATGGCCGAGATAGGGAATTACTGGCACGATGTTGAGTTTATTGAGAACGCGAGTCGGGGACACGATACGCCAAGAACCTTCTTTCTTTAGTACCATAATGACCAAGGAGGAGTAAGGGCTCATACTAAGATGGATATTTCAGACGGTAAAGGTTCACGGACCATTTTCAATTTCATTCTTTTGGGCAAAGAAATTGGCGATATGGGCGTATGTTGGGGGAAGGCTTCACGGGACAAGGGAATGGAATGATCATATGGACACCACGGGGAAGGGAGGTCAGCGGGGAGTGGAGAAATTTGTTTGTTGATGTTGGAAACGAGGGCTTTGAGGTCTTGGGGCATAGGTGGGATCTATGTGGCTTGAATGGCATGGAGTTGGGCTATGACACGAATGACCTTTTGAGAAAATTTCTCCATCGCGATGAAGGCGATGATTTGGGGAGAACCTGATGATGCAGCAGAATTTATGTTTGTCAGCCCTGAAGTCGAATTGCATGGTTAAGTTACGAAAGTCCATGAGAATGGGACGAAAGGTTCTGAGCCATTCGGCACAAAACACAATGTCACAACCACCCGTATCGATAGAAAACATGGGGTTGAGGTTGTAGTCCCCTCACCTGTTGGGTACGTGCACATTTTCACGAGCGCCCTCGATTTCGCGTAGAACCTGTTAACCAATCATGATTTAGAAGTGTCTCCGTCATTCTCCATTCCGTCCACTCCATTCCGTCATTCTCCATTCCGTCATTCTCCATTCCGTCCACTCCATTCCGTCCTCAATCTTCCTTCCTCCATCCATTCCTTCCATTCCTCCATCCATCCATCCCTGTCCATCCATCCTCCGTCCGTCCGTTTCCATCCTTCCTTCCTTTCCATTCCATTCCATTCCATCCATCCATCCATCCATTCCTTTCCTTCCTCCATCCATTTCCTCCGTCCATTCCATCCATCCATCCATCCATCCTTGTCCTGTCCATTCTCTGTTCTCCCTTCCTCCGTCCTCCACTCCTCCTCTCCATTCCATCTTTCCATTCCTTCCATCCATTCCTCCATCCATGTCCATCCGTCCGTCCATCCATCCATTCCATCCTCCATCCATCCGTCATCCGGGCTCCTCCTCCTTCCGGCATCCATCCATCCTCCATTCCTCCGTCCATCCATCCATCCATCCATCCGTCCTCCTTCCATCCATCGTCCTCCTTTCCGGCTTTCCATCCATCCATCCGTCCGTCCTTCCGTCCATTCCATCCATCCTCCATCCATCCTTTCCATTCCATCCATTCCTTCCATTCCATCCATCCATTTCCTCCGTCCATCCATCCTCAAATCCTTCATCCACTCCATCCGTCCGGCCATCCATTCATTCCGTCCTTTCCATCCGCATGGTCAATCTCCGTCCGCAATGTGTGATCAATGATACCCTCTTACGTTTGACTCTAGAAAATGTAAAAATCGGAGAAAATAACTCAGAAAGATTGTTTGCAATTGCAACAATAAGACCGAACAACATGTACATCGTAGACATGAAGAAGAGAGAGAAGATAGAAGCCACACAAAATGATTCAAGGAAGAAAAATTCAAAGACCAAAATAAAAGATGAAGTATTATTGGAGTGCCACATGTTCAGGGAGCAACCCCAAAGAAGAGCGTTACCTTTTCCCATTAAACTGGGGAGAAGCCTAACCTTTGCCATTGATGTCAAGGGGGAAAGTGGGATCATGATGATAGGGGAGCATGAGTGTTGCCATCAATGACAAAGGAGATTGTTGGAAGATTGGTTGTCATTGATGTCAGCCTAGTCATGGGTTTTTGGACCTTAAGATTGATTAAGGTATTTGGACATGAAGGAAAATGAAAATGTAGATACAACACCCATGGATGGATGGTACCAAATCATGTTGTTTCCGATGGTATGTGGCATGTTATGTGGATCCTCATGGTTGAGAGAAATGAATTTTAGAAGATGACAAAGTGAATTGTACATGTAGGCCCTGAAGATAGTCCTGGAAAAATTACAAAATAAAGAAAGTGTCGGGGTCAGCCCTAATGTTAAAGGAAGTGACATAAATGGTATAAATAAACATCATTATACATTCATTTTATACAAGTCTAATTTCATGGGAAATAAGAAGAGTAAAGAGGGCCGGTTCAAGGGAGGATGAAGTCTTTTGGTGATGTGTTCTAAGGTAATGTTATTTTCGGTCATCTTACCATTTTTCTATAACTTTTTCTAGAATGATTCAAATTTAGAAATCGATATGGTATTGAGCTTATATCAAGGTACCTCCGGTAAAAAGTTAAGCTCTTGATTAAATATAATTATGGAGATACACTCTATGGAAGATAGGGTTTATGACCAGTCTGAAGCTAGTCAATAAGCGAGGTGTTAAGTTAAAAACTTGATCATAACTTATTCATCTGAGAATCAAATGAAGTGGGACCACTTCCATTGGAAAAAATGCAGGAGTTTAGTTTCTTGTGTGTGAGTTTAGAATCAGATGTTAAATATTGAAGCGTGGGGCATCTTTGTAAAAGTTGGGTCTTTTGAACATACCAAATTTGAATAAAGTCTACCATTCTTTCTATAACCTCTTTTGCAGGAGGATTCAAGGAGTGAAAATTGGAGGAGTTTGAAGAGAATACATTGAGTAATATTATCTACAGGGATCAGATTACTCAGGAATTGAAGGATTGCAGAAGTTGAAGAAGTCTAGGAAGCATTATGGTTCTATGTGATGATTGGTTGATGGTGATGATTTAATGTAAGTTTATTATCTCTCATATATTCTTGGGTGGAAGGAAGGGCAAGGATGGAGAGTTCAAATCTCTCTTGATATTGGAGGATTGTATCTTCACTTTGGAGGTTTATCCCTCGCGCATTTGGAATTTAGCTACCTTTGGAAGTCATTACTTCCCTTGAAACAATGTATTGATTATTTCTCATATATTGTGCATGGTGTATTGTGGTGTGATGGTTGGCATCTTATCTTACATTGCTCATTTCTCATTGGATATAGTTGAATGGTTTAGTATAAGTTGAAAAAGGTTTTAAATTGTATGATCTTGATTCACTACCTACATTATCAACAAAAGAAACCCCTAAAAAATATAAAACAATGATAATACAATCTAATGAACCCGAATAGAACCTCTGTGGAGTTTAGATTTTTATGCTTAGCTGTCATTAAAGAAGGATCTGGAGCTAGGGTCTGGGTTCATAATCCAAAGTAATGAAGATATTCAGAAATACATTCCTACAAATTGAATTTTCAATGTATCGACAATATAGCCGAGTATGAAGCATTAATACTTGGCTTGAAATTGAGTAAAAAAACTTGGTGCCAAGAGAATTTAAGTAGGGGGTGATTATGAACTTATCATAAAACAGATCAAAGGTGAGTATTCTGCCAAACACCCAAGATTGAGGGCCTACATAAATGTTGTTTTAGATTTCTTGCAATTCTTTACTAAGTATGATTTGCAAATTGATTCGGAAGACAAAAATACTTGTTGATGGTTTGGCTACCTCAACAACTACTTGTAAGATACTATTTCATCCTAATCGCCAGTACAAAGTTGAGGTGAAACGTAGACTTGTTGTCCCATAAAATATCAGGTATTGGCAAGTATTTGAGTAATGATGAATGGATTGATGATTTTATGAAATCAAAAAATGAGTTTGAATGTTGCAAATATTGATGTAGATAGTGATGATGAAAGTGTAAATAAAATAGATTTAGAAGAAATAAATGAAAAGAAGAAAATTGAATTGCACAGTAAAGGATAATATTACTTTGAAGTTAGTCCCATTGGAAGAACTATTTGATTTTGATGATGTAGCTAAAACCAAAAATTGAACCTACTAGAAAATATGTTGAAGACTGTAACATAGGTGATAAGGAGGCGAAAATGATTAAATTGTCAAATCTTGCCTCAGCTAAAAAATATAGAAATTGTTCAAAGAATTTGTAGATGTTTTTTCTTGGAGATATGAAGATCTAAAATCCTATGACACTAGCATTATAAAACACAAAATTTCCATAAAATAAGATCACAATCCTTTCAAAGAAAAACTTAGAAGAATTAACCCAAAGTTAATACCTCACAATTGAAAGGAAATAAAAGAAAATGTATGATGCTAAAATCATTTGTCACATTAAGGTTTTCTAAATGGGTGTCCAATTTAGTTCCTACCAAGAAGAAGAGTGGAGAAATCAGAGTTTGTATTGATTTCAAAAACCTCAATAAAGTTTGACTTAAGGACAACTATCCCTTACCCAAAATGGATATTTTACAAAAGGTAGTTGGATATAGTATAATTTCATTGTTAGATGGATTTTTGAACATGAAGTCTTAGTCCACCACGATTATTAGAGAAAACAATGTTTACTATACCTTGGGGAACTTTCATGTATGTGAAAATGCCTTTTGTTTAATGAATGTTGGGGCTACATTTGGAGAGAAATGGACATTGCTTTTGAAGATGAACTTGGAAGATTCATTGTCATATACCTAGATGACATAAATACACTTTCAAAAATAGATGAAGAGAACTTACTCCACCTTTAGATCTGATCCATGAAAAGTGACCTTATGGGTCCTTTTAAGCATCCATCTATAAAAATAGAGGTTTGTTCTCATTTTTGTTGATGATTTCTCATGTTTTACATGGATTTACTTCCTCGGGAAAAAATCTGAGGTCTTTCAACCTCAAAGATTTCAAAGCTACAGTTGAGACACAGTCGGAAAAGAAAATCAAAGTCCTCCGGCCGATAATGGGGGAGATTATTCCAATCATGAGATCCATAATATTTTCCATGGCGGGGATATAGTTTCAACAGTTCCCAATAATCCTTGAAAAACGAATTTGTTGAGTGGTAAAAGAGATCTCTAAAGGAGATGACATATTTGCATGTTGCATGCAAAGTCTTTATACAAAGACTATGGGCCTAAGCACTTAATTGTGAAACATACTTCCAAAAAATATCTCCCCATAGTTATGTCAAGGATAATATCCCCTACGAGGGCTTGGAGTGGCCTCAAATGGGAGTGACCCACTTTCATATTTTTAGCTCATGTGCATGAATTTCATTCCTATGAAAAGAGAGCACTTGATCCACCGAAGGGCTCGGTGTATTTTTGTTGGATACCGTGATGTGAAGGGATATAGAATTATTGATATTTCCTTTGGCCCGACTCATCATTGAGCGAAGTGTCCAATTTAAGGAAAGTGTCTCGCATGCACCTCAACAACCACATGCATACACCTTTATTCTTCCACCATGCGAGATATGATGAGCATGCACATATTGACTCTTCTTGAGAGAGTTATGATTCATAGGATTGAGATGATTCAAATACAAAGTGGTAGAGTCGGATGTAGATTGGAGAATCCATGCATTTCTTGAGTCAGAGAAGAGGCCCAGTGGGCACAAACTACTCGAGGGATGTAGGGATCGTTGGTGATCCCTGAGTAGAGTACCTCACAGAGGAATGCGTCACGATTTTGAGGAGACTCTTGTTACTTTCGGTGCCAGATCATTTCCATCTTTTTTCTTGAGACATTATTTAGATCCACAGTCTTATTGTGAGGTTGCTGGAAATCCATTTTGGTAATCTTCCATGTAGGAGGAGTAACTCCCTCCTCGAGAACCAAAAATTGGATCTGGTTCCCCTTCCTTTTTGGGAGAAAAGTGTTAGATACGGATGGGTCTATAGGACCCGAAACTATGAGATGAATGAATTAGGCGATATAAATCTAGAGCTTGTTCCAAAACCTTTCCAACCCAGGTGCATGGTGATGCTTATGATGAGACCTTTGCTCACATAGAAGATGGATTTCATATGATTGACACTTTCCATTATGGCATTAGGGATGGGAAGTCCATCCGGATGGGCGTGAAGAATGCATTTCTTCATGGTGATCTCTACGAGGAGATATATATGGAGCAAGCCCAGGGATTTATGCGAATTACCTTTGTTCATTAAGTGAAGAAGTCTCTTTATGGCCTCAAGTAGGCTACGAGGGCATGGTATGCCAAGATGGAATCCTACGTACTGTCACAAAAATTTGTACGTTGCAAATCAGACCCAATCTATCTTGAGGATGAGAGAGTTGATTTAGTTCTACTCTTGGATTGTATGTTGATGATTTGTTGATCCTTGGTTTCAAATTCAGATTTTCACGATCAAGAGGATTCTACATGATGGTTTTTATGACGGACATGGGTCCTCTACGCTTCTTCCTTGGAATCGAGATCGGTCAGGATGCATCGAGAATCAAAGTATCTCGAGCCAAGTATGCTTCGATATCTCCTTGAGAGAGATTTCACATGAAAAGCGCAAGTCTACTCAGAATCCTTTCCTATCGGAGTCAAACTTGAGTATGGAGGGGACACTATGTTGGTTGAAAACACACTGTACAAAAATTTAGTGGGGAGCTTGTTGTATTTCGCACACTCCAGGCTAGACCTCTCATATGTATTTGGTGTAGTTTCCAGGTTCATGAAAGAACCACATGAGCTACATTGGAAGGATGGAAAGGCATTAATCCTTTGATCGTTACATGGAACCATCAACTTTGGGATTCATTATCGAGAAGACTCTACATTAGATCTCATGGGTTTTACTGATTCCGACTGGGATGGAGATGATACGTCATAAGATCCCACATATGGTTACTCACTTAGTCTTGGTTAGACTTTATCTATTGTGAGCAAGCAATATTTCATTGCTCATATTGGTAGAATTGAAATTATGGGGGTAGTTAAACATAACCGATGGGGCTAATATTGGCTGCAACCATTTTTCTCCTTAGAGTTGGGCATTTTAGTTTCATCGGTCGATCTTCATGCGGTGTGACAACCAAGCACTTTGAAGTTCTGCAAAGATCTAGTTCAAAGACAGCGAACGAAGCACATCGAGATCAACATGCACTACATCCGGGACTTAGTACACAAGGGATCATCAACCTACAATTACGTCATCAACAAAAGAACAAATGACAAACATCTTCAGCAAGACCTTCACTAAGAAAAATTTCCACTCTCTGCAAAGTCGTCTTGGAGTGGAAGGTTGCAGTTTCCTAGAAGCTGTAGTTCTTCTTTTTACATAAATTGTACCTTGTGAGGGGTTCCGTAGGTTTTCCCTCTTTCCTCCTTTATTTTAGTGTATCTTTGTATTTGGGTACCTTACATGGCCTGGATTTCGAGGGCCCATTCATATTTTCACCATAGTGATGTTCATGAGAGTGTTAGGTTACTTCACACACCTAGGATTTCTTTCTAAGATTTTTCCTTGTTTATTAGTCATAATTAGTATTATCCAGGTCTCTATATTTTAGGGAGAATATTCCACCTAGACAATATTCTCTTCAGGTTATTTTTCGGCTTGACTAGTTGAGTTGAGTCTAGATGCCACATTGGTTTTGTCACCATGTAACACGTGATATCATCACCATGATAATGCACACTTGGCCGGGATCATCACCATCTTGGCACATTACCCTTCCGATTCCTTGATCTACTCCTCACTACACTTTCTTGTGTAGTCAGTTAATTCAATATTGGTTGACTAGTTAACTTAGCTAGGTGTCGGTTCACTCCACGTAACTTCACGAGAGACTAGACTAGGTGGTAGTTCACTCTTGTAGTTGTTGGTGTGTGTCTAGATCATATACCACTATGGCACAGTGGTTCTCCTCCAGTGTGTATTCATTGAGTTATATAAATTATATCATGTGTAAAATATTCATTATTCATTATGGTTAATGATAATTCTTTCATTATTTCTCTCCTTCTTCTTTCTCGATTTCTCTCTGCAAATGTATGTAAGATTTTGTAGATAGATCTATTATATGCAGTTCAACACATTTACGCGATGTAGGTGGTTATAACTCCAAAATTACTGTGATATTGGCTGGATCTACTAATAGTCCCTATTTATACACTGCATGTCCCAACACAATTTCAAACGGTGCGCAAAAGATACGCTAGCCGGGTTCAACGAGAAATCTGACATTGCCTGTAGAAATCCAACATAAGTCTAAGAACTTCTATATTATCCTTCAGGAGATGGAACATCATCCAATATATTATCCTTCAGGCGATGGAACATCATCCAATCATCTAAGTATAATTCTAGGAACTTATGGATGAACTCCTTGAATGATGCAACCACTACTCTAGAAAACACCACAGGGGAATTATTCAATCCAAATGACATAGTGGTATACTGATAACTCCCCCACTCCATCACAAAAGTGGTCTTGTGTCGATCCTCCTATGAAATCCTTATATGATGGTACCCAGAGAATCCATCTGTGAAGGAATAAGTTTCCTGGACTCCTACGTTCTCTAGTACCTCATCCGTGAATGGCGTTGGGAATGGGTCATGTAAGCACATGTCATTCATCTTCCTTATATCAGCGTAGAACATGATTCCTCCTATATTCTTGACCTACACAACCATTGGAATGATCCACTCAAATTATTCTACTGGTTCGATGATTCTCACGTCCGACATTTTTTCTATTTCAACCTTCACCTTCTCCTTGTACCTTGGATTCAACCTGTAAGGCCTCCGTCGCACTGGCTTAGCTCCTGGTTTAAGTGGAATCTTCATCTCTCCTAAGTCTCTTGCTATTTCGTTCATCTTTGAAAATGTCGTTGGGAATAGGTCCTAATATTCTCGCAGTAAGTCTGCAATCTTCTCAACTGTCACATCACTCCAATAATATCCTATTTGCGCAAACTTGGGATTCTATGTTGTCCCAATGTTTACATTCTGCGTCTTTATAGGTTGTGTATATGTGGTGGATTCAAGATCTGGCCCTTATATTGCTTGTTCTCCTTCTATCTAAAGTACTTGTACATTCCTAGGATCCTCTTCATAATAATATTTCTTAGCTACATTATAGCACTCCAATAGCTCATGGATAGTCATGTTGTCTTTGTGCGCACTGCATACTGGTATCACCTCCATTGTCCCTTCTTCTGAGAATATATTCTTTCGAATAGCCTGTAGCGCTACACCTATTAAAGGATATTCATGTTCAAATGTAAATTTGATTTTGAACCTTTGGACCAATTCTTCCCATCTTGCTGTCTCTCTGCACATATCCAATTCCAAATACTAGTTCTTTAGAATTGTATCCAGTGTGTGTATAAATATGTGTGTCCACTATGTTTCTAGTACTGAACTCCATAAAGCCATGCACTATTCAACATGATCCGATGGATCACTCTCCCCTGTATATTTTTGCACAATATTTTCTTCCTCAGTGCCAAACCTTATTTGCATTAGTTTGCTGCATTGTGACCAGTCTTTCATTCCCTCTCTATGTACAACCCACCATCTGGCTAGAGTCACTTTCAAGACAACATCTAGTGCTAACAACCTTTTTTTTTCGGTATCTTCAACTCAAATGATTTTAAAAACATGCTTATATTAGTTAATTCATCATATCTGGGTGGATCACATAGCTCCGTTCTGATCCATCACAAAGATCAAGTGATGCATGCACATCGTCTAGTTGCCACTTCAGGTATTCTCTATTTCCAATGCTCTAGACCCTCTTCAGAATCTGATGCACACAGAATGATACTTCACCAACTTAGTGCACCATCCGTTTTCGGGTTGAAATAATCCTCCATCCACACAGTCATGTTATATAAATTGTCAATGCAGTTCCCTCTTGCTTTCTCTATGTATCTCTTTTGCTCTGATGGGTTCAAGGGTGAGGTAACTTTCAAATCTCCAACTTCAAATATCATCTCTCTCCTCTTCAATTTGATGATCGCTTGGTTATCAAAATCTCAATTCAGTCCCATCAATTCTTTATATGGTTTACTATCATACATGATTTCAATAACTTCAAAGTCTTCCATGTTGTGCACCCCATCCATGTTCACATGTACTCCTGTGAAATGACCAATCGAGACTATTTTCTGTTGATTTGCGAGCCTTCACTGAAAAGGAGACCACAATAACTTGGTTTTTCCCATCAAATCCCATGTCTTCTTAGGTAACACATTCACTTTAGACCCCAAGTCCAAGATAACATTATCCACATCATACTCTCCAATCTGTGCACTCAATTTGAATTCTTGGTTGGTTCTCTTCCTGCACAGTTTTTGATTTACCATCCTTTGTGTGATAGGAGTTTCCCTTCCTTGTGTGCAATGAGAAATTATGTCATATAGTGTACTCAGCGTAGTTTCGTCCTTCATTATCTCCACACAACCTTTTAGGAATTATGTTAGCATGCTAACCTTCCTAGTTGGTTTCTCTGGCACACACGATCTTTTACCTGAGGTGCAACTGATGTTGATGCTCCCCAATCCACTCTGAGTACTTATTTTCTTTCTCTCCGATATGTCTCCTTTTCTTGATGATGATCAAAGGTTGGAATAGGCCCTGCTGACTTACTTACCCACTACTCAGTATGCTTTCCTTCATTCGTCATATCAACCCCTGTTCTAGCTTCTTAGCACATAACTACCACTACTCTTGTTCCTTCATTGCGTATTTCGGCTGATATCTTTTGCACATTATGATTTGGATTCTAGTTTTATTTTCATCTGGCCTGCCACTTTGAAACTATTTGGGGACAGTCTTCTTTCGCATGATCCAATGCTCTGCAGTAAGTGCAAGTAGTACATGGATTCTGACAGTCCCGTGCCAAGTGTCCAAGTTGATTACAATTATAACATATAATTGATCCTCTTCCTCCTCTACCAAAATTACCTCTACCTCGACCTATGACAAAGTTTCCTCTGTTCCCTTGATTGAAACCTCTTTGATTTTTATATTTCAGACCACCCCCTTCCACTACAACATTCTCCTCTTGAATCTTGTACATATCTGATATGCGCTCCCTCATTTAGTCGAATGCGTGAAAATCTTTTTCCTCATGTCCCTTTGATTTGAAAAAGTTGCATAAAAAGTTCCTTGGGTTACTCTGATATTTCTATAGTAATGGACACTCCGTTGGGTGATGGCCCCATTTCTTACATATCTTACAATATCCTCCTCCTGGTAATGGATTCAATTCTCTTGTCGCCAAATACTACACGAATGTCGGGAAATCGTCCTGGTGGCCTTTAGTCCTACATTTTATACACCAAACTTTCTCACATTTCTCCTTTCCCTTTGTTAGTTCTTCTAGTTTAATTTTCAATGCATCCAACTGCGTTTGAACTTGTGCCATTCCTCCACTATCTCCCAACGTAGATGATTCCAATTTCATTTCAATTTATAGTGCCTCGGGCTGCAATGCAACCTTCAATTGGATCAATGCTCTGCGAATATGTGGTAGAATCCCTACAATGAACCATTCCTAATGTTGTTGATTTGGAATATGGACAATTAGTCTACCCATCATATCCTTAAATCTATGGTCGAAATCCCATACCGACTCTGTTTGTACCTATTTAATCTCTTTCAATTCTGTAATGTACTGTGACTATGACTTTGGCTTCTTTAACTCCTTCAACAATGCTTGCTTAATCTTTGCCAAAGTCATGTCTTGTCTTGTAGGCGTGATGCTTTGTAGATTCATATACCATACTAGCGCACAACCTCTAAATGTTGTTATTAACTGTGCAATCTTTACAACCTCATCTTGGACATTCTTTGTGGCCCAAATTGTCTCGTAAAAAAACAAGTGTTGTTCCATATCCTCTGACCCAAATCCCTGGAACTTAGGCAGTCTAATAGTATTGTCTACCCATGCCATGTTTCTTTGTGTATTCCATCCACTTGGTGATGTTGGTTAACTCCGATTCGAACTCTGTGCACTACTTCCACTGCTCTGACTGCTACTACTCGGTCCTCCTTGGATAACTTCAATTTCTTTTGACAAATCTTCAACCATTAATTCCGATTTTGGTGATGCACATGGGCTCGTAGATTCGACACAGGATCCTGTCTGAGTAGGACTTACTCATTCTTCTATTATTGGAATGGAATGAAGCTCCTCTTCTTCTCCTCCTATGTATGGTACCTCCACGATTCAGACTAGTGCGCAAGATTCTCTCCCCTCTGGCTCACAACACAACTCTCCTGTATTATTCCCAGTCTTTTGCCTCTTGTACCTCCTTCCTTTGCAGAACTTTCCAAAATCATATATTTCCTATGATATACCCTCTTCTTGCATCCTCAGTGCCTCCCTGTCACTTTCATCACTTCCTTCATTGTCATAGATGATCTTCTTGTCATCCCCTGGTTCCCCTATGTGCGCGAACCCCTTAGCAGTCAGATTCCATTATCATCACCTTCTTTTCATACACTAGAATATTTATCCACATACCTAATTATTTAAAGAACCTCCCACGTGGACCTTTGAAAAAGTCCCTTTCTACTACACTGTATGACTAGATACAATCTACTGCAAATTATGTAACATAACCTCCTAATATGCTATCCATGCAAAATAAATTGCTCGAGTAGCTGGGTTAATTACATAATTCAATTGTCTTACCAATTCAAGAGTCCAATTCCTTGGCGCTACAACACTGTACCTACCAGTTTTCTCCACTAATATTTGAAGCCACTCAGTCAGAATAATTGGAAATTCGCCAAAGAAAATTTCATGTAGATCTATGTACACATACCTTTCCATCCATTTCTTGTCACTCATCCGCAGGTTTCTGTCCTCCCATCGAGAAAACTCGCATTCCTTCCGTTCCAACCATTATGAGATCTCCTTCATAGTCGACCTCCAAAACATCCCCTTAATCACAAAGTCTCGGTCCCGACAACAAAACCATTTATTGGTGTTGTGCATGGGTTGTAATACCCTAGGTTCAATTTATCTATGACCAACAAAACCCACTAGACTCCGGCCTTTTTTGCATCACCTTCTTGCATAGATGAAGTGTCACCCGAAGTATCTATTGGGACTATGAGAACCAGGCTTCTGCAGTAGTAAGGGAATGGGAGGCAACCATTTGGTTCATTCTTCCTTATTACGTCTGTGCACGCAACTCTATTTTATTCAGTACTGACTTAATTATGATTCATATTCCTATTATCAGTATATTCCATATTAATGCATACATTTGTTACTGTCACAGTCATAGACATTGCACCATATCTAACCATAAGACAAATCTATTCTACGATGCATTCAAACAACATTCATAAGAAACCATAGAAAAGATAGACAACACACGATTGAATATCATTTCTTTAGTATTCCTTTATTGATTCCTCTTGTCAATAGACCTCAATAGAACTTAACCTGACAGAACCCTCAATACATTTCATGGACTAGAACTCAACATGGAATAGAACCCCTAATCTCTCAACCCGTTACATATTTATACAAAAATATAAGGCTTAAAACCCCAATCTGTTCGTCCCAAGAATACCCCATTACAATGCATGGCCAGCTCAGTTAACTGGTTGTTCGACTACTTTCTTCTTCTTTTCAATCTGCATGCTCCTTTTCTGTTGTTCTTCTTTTTCTAGAATGTCAGGTCGTCATCCTTTTGTCATGCTTTATTCTTATGCTGTTATTATCTTATTTTATCCTTTGTCGATTTTATTCTTCTGTCTACGCACTGTCTTCCTTCTGTGCACTTTCCTCCTGAATGCACCTTAACTGCGCGCTCCCTAGCTTTCCTTCTTCTTCCGCACACTTTTCCTCTACTTAGTATTTTTCCCCAAAACTGTATCAAAACTGCAACATTGTTTCCAAAGCTGCTTGTCCAATATTCCTTATGAGAGACACACTCTTTTATAGAATCTGATCTGTTCAATGACAACGAATCCAAATAAATTGCTGGCATGGTGGACGCCCCTATTCTTTCTTTGGGTGCGATAGTTCCCCAGTTCAATTATCAAAATGCCCCATTTATGTATTGACAGTCTGAAATGTTGATCTTGCTAATTTGATATTCCCATAGTTTATGTTCAAAGGCCAGCAAGAGAGAGAGTTTACCAGAAAGCTAAATAAACGATTATTATAAATTGGAGATGAATAACCAAGCTGTGGAATTGGATTTGAAGGAGCAACAAAAATATGATATTGAAATGAAACAATCAATCTTTGTTTTTCAATTTCGTGTTTTTTTTCTATGAATTTTATTATAAACAACTGAAGGGTTTTTCGCACAAGAAGATGGTGAGCAGCTCTGAAATTTCTTTTTGGCCTTGGGTTATAAGCTCGACAGAAATATGCTTCATGAATTCAGAAGTCCGAGGGAGATAATGGGTCCTTCCATGTCTCACCATTCTAACGATGTCATATTCTTTAGCATTGCCACAAGCTCTCTCGGTAAAGTTTTGAATACAAACAGCTGTAATTCTGACCGAATGCTATGGAAAAGATATCAGAGAGTTTATTGAATCTCTCAGATCTCCATTTTTCATATGCCATGCACACCAGAGAGGAGCCCGTTTCTCCCTTAAAATATGCGATGAAGAAAATAGATCTCCTTTTACATCGTGATGCACTATGTAGTTTTCAAATGGAAAGGGTCTGGGACTGGATGCACACATTGTCTACATTGATGGATCATTTGATCTCTTTCATGTGGAGATACTAAAACATGCTCGAGATATTGGGGAATTTTTATTGGTTTCTATCCATACAGTTCAAAATGTCAGAGACCATAGAGGGTTTCATCATCCTATAATGAATCTCCATGAACGCCTCATATACTTCTTTACGGTCCCCCCTGGTACCTGGAAGACACCATACCAGTACCATACCAGAACCATGATTCTGGAGTAACAACTCAGATAATTGAGGAATTGAAGTTGTTTGCTATCAAACTCAGGATTTTGCAAACAATCGGAGTTTCAGTTTTGGTGCAAAGAGTGTAAGCTAATTCCATGACAAAATATGCTCAACTTTCCTTGCCCAGGATTATGGATACATATAACAAATGTTTGTTAATTAATAATCCTTAGAGACAGGAACAACAGGAGATTATTATAACCTCCTTCCTTGTAGTCATGTTCTACTGTCACTGTCTGCTGGTATTGTTGGCTTACTACTCTACGGGATCAACTTGCGTATCCTCCAGAAAATTTTCATTGTAAGGATATTTGATATCTATCCACGGGCCAATCTTGAGACAACAAAAAAAAATATAAGAATACATAAAATATAAAAGTAGGTCGACAAAATTCTCCTCTCTAAAGATATATTCTTCAGCCATTCCTTTAGTATCAATGTTGTCTCTGTTCCACATGAAGAAGTTATAATTTTTTAAATCCAAAGGAAATTATGGCTAACTTCAATATTGCATCAAAATTCATCCTACATCAAGTTGATGTTATATGATTGGATTATGTCAAGGATTTTTTCATATGAAGAAATTAGTGGAGTGATCGATTTTGGAAATTGTAAGATTTATATGAAGGATAAGTCAATCAAGTCTTAGAAAATGTTGTCACTTGAGTCTAATCCAATCAATTATTATTTAATCAAGCTATATCAATGTAAAATTGAGATTGTGTCTAATGTAAGTTGAGTCTAATCCAATCAATTATTATTTAATCAAGTTATATCAATGTAAAATTGAGACTGTGTCTAATGTAAGGAGAGGGTCAAACCTGAGTCTCGAAGGCAGGCGATCTTCTTTGTCGTTGTAATGTGAGTCAGTGTCTAGCTGACGAGATCGGTTCCTTTTCAATGACAATCGATATCCAGTCGACAACATTTTAATGATTGGGTTGTAAAAGTATGGTACCGACAAAAGTTTCTTTCTTCTTCCATTGAGTCGTTGAGTCAAGTCATATTCAAGTCCTCCTTCACATAATATCATATGCAGACTCCATATATTCTCAAAGACTAGAAAAGCATAAGGAAGCACATTTAAGTTTGATGAGCATCAAAGAAAAACAATACAAGATTGAGCATTGATGATGAGCATGTTGGCAATGGTTAAAGGCATTCCAAAAAGAGACATTAGATGATGAGACACACATACAAGAGCTTAAAAGGAAAGATGATGGCATAAGAAATAATGAATTGATCGAGCCCCCTGGTATAAAATTTGCAGAATAGTTCCTGAGTTGTGACATCGGAAGCTAGAAATTAGAGAAATGGTAGGTTGGTTGAAGCATGGTGTTCCACAATAGGGTGCGTGCAGGGGCAATATGAGCCCAGGATGAGCCACTCACCACTTTGAAGGCACCAGAGAGAAAGGTGTAACAATAGGATCAAGAGGACCATTGTTGGGTGGGAGCAAAGCGTTGGGAGACTCACTGACTGCATAGACATTTACTAGATTGAAGACGAAGGCTAAAGAGTAACAGGTCATTAGTTATCTGCACACTTTCTTAGGATGAGCAAGGATTTGAGTGTGGGGGAGATTTTGGGAGGCCTTATAGGCCATTGTAATAGTCATCATATATCCTACATTAGACAAAAGACATCAAACAAATATATATGTAATAAAGGGATAAGTACATAAATGAATGATTAGTGGGAGTGGGTACAACCGCTCCAACCATTTCTCCCATGTATATATACTCATGAATATGGAATAGAAAGGTAGTTGGTTAACCTTCCCACAAACAATTCTTGAGTATTGTGTGTGTCTTGATATGTTTTCCCTAATGTTGTAGTCTCTTCTTGAACACATCATCTGATTTTGTAGACTAAAACATCATGTAAGAGGGTGGGTGTGAGGAGTCACATCCTAGATTTATTGAAAGCATGGGCATGAGTAATATCAGCTTGGAGAAGATTGTAAGTCAATTCAAGTAGACAAAAAAAGAGAATAAATTCATATAGCCAAGGGGGCATATTTTGGGACATTCACATTTTTGCATGGAGGGTATTTTTTACTTGCAGATTTTGGTGCAACAATAGAGGAGTTGAGTGTTGGGAAGAATACCACCCATGCTATGCTTGAGGTCAACCATTATTGGGTTGTGATTATGCTGAGAAAGAGGCCTATGTGCCTTTAAATTGGGCTCTAATCCTATAGTGCATTTTTATTTTGATGAAATGAATCAGGAGCCTTGTGAAGGATGTTGTGAGAACTCCTGAAGTAAATGAACGTTCATAGGGTCCCCAGTTGAGATATTCCTGGAAAACTGAGTGCACTAGAGGCCCTGACAACCGAATGGTATAGCTCGAGGGGCTATGAGCAGTGAATGGGTGCATTCCTTGGATAGTGCAGGTTGTAGGGAAGAGAGAGAGCTGGGGGATTGGAGCTGCTATGGGAGTAGAACCTGGGTTTTGGGGATGCTATGTGTATAGAGTAGACAACTAGTGGGAATAATATCTTTGTGGAATCATAGCCTCAACTCTGGGGTGGCCTGTTGTTGAGAGAAAATGAACAACAATTCCTATGAATGGGAGGTTCATCCTTCGTATGTAGTCGATTGGTTGATTATTAATAGATACGCTTTTATGTTATGTTAATATGTTATTCTGCTACGTAATTTTTTTATATGAATTGTGGGTATTTTTTTATTGCTTGAAAAATTGCATTCATGGTTTTCTTTATGTTGATAGATGCATTTAGAATATGGTATCAGTGAAATAGTTAAATCTGTGTGTGATTTGTAGTTGGTAATATATAGGAAACTAACTAGTAGAAAATATTAATTTTTAATTAGTATTTTGCTCGTTATGGACCTCAGTTGGGTCACTACTCGCTAAACAAACTCATACAAACCATGCAAACAAGGATGAACTCAATATGAAACTCCTATATCTATTTGAAAAAACAAGAAGGAGAGGAACCTATCTAGGACTCTAAGGATCAATTATATATCACCTACAACTTCCCCCAGGCCAATACAAACTATATTTGAGAGTAAACTTAGAAAAAATATAAAAAAAACCACCCTACAGGAGGTGATTGCGGGTTTCCAGTGAGCAACAAGCAACCACTTGCCAAGAGGCCGTGCTTTTCTAATTAGCAAGGTGTGACTAGTTGCCTCTATTAAGATAATAGAAGTGACCATGTGATAGAAAGAGGATTCTCAATAGATTTATCCCATATTTGAGAGATTTTTCGGTTTCAAGAACTTAGACAGGAACAACATATAGTATTGAGCTACTAGACGATTTTAGAAATGAAAAAAAACTAAGAGAAATTATAAAACTAGGTTTTCCCTAGTGAAGCCTCTAATTATTTTGCAGAGTTATCTCCGCTATGGATAGCAGAGACCTCTCACTAATTTGATAGAGATCAATGATAGACAGTGGATATATTTCTATGTGTTTCCTCTAGATCTGAAGCATATGCACTCTAATTATGCTAAAAGGGAGAGGGAAATACCTTACCTTTTTTCTGATGGTTGTATTATAGCTTCTTGTGGTGATGTAGCTCCAAGATTCGACTCCTAGATCCTGCAACTTGTCACCTACACACAAGACAACAACTACAACCCTTCTCAAATACTTTTAAGCATAAAGAGGAAATCATGTATTAACAGATCTAATCTACCCTGCTTAAGAAAAGATAGATCTACCAATGTAACATATGAAACAAACATAGATAAAAAAATTTGGAAGGGGAAAACCATAGATCTATATAAATCAAAAGGAAAAGTACATCAATGTGAAGATAACTTGAGACAACTGAAACACTCCTTTCAATCCAAGCTCTTTGATACTACTTTAACCTTCTCTCAAGTGTGGTGATACCAATTTGAATTTTGAAGAGTATATTAGAAATATCTTCCTAGTTATTTTGGTAGCATAAGTTTATCCAAAATCGAGTTCCCCATACCTCTTGATTTGGCCTTCTTTTATATACTGATGGAGAAGGTTATAGAGATAGGTTGAAATATTGTAACATGATGAAAAATAGGTTGGAAACAAGTTCCATAGTTCATGATGCATCGTGGCCAGCCTTTCTTGATTCGCTATCCTTGAAATTACTCAAATATATAAGGTTCAAGAGGTGGTCACTTATTTCACAAGGGAAACATGTGACCAATCACATGTCGCAAGAAGACAACAAATGACTAGTTGTGCCTTGCAAGAAGAGATTGTGTGACCATGTTGAAAATCATGGATTTTTGGGTATTGGAAAGTAATTTTGGCAAGATGGCATCAATAGGTCCTTTATGAGGCCCATGGTGACAAATAGATGTATAAAACTTTTGTCAAGCAAGACACTAAATTGTCTAAACAAGGAAGTTATCATTGACTGTAAGCAACTTCTTGTCCATTTCATTATAGATTATCAGTCTTGAGTAGATATGAATATAGGTTTCCACAAAATATTTAAGAATGAATATTTAAACATATTTTCTATCCACTCATATTTTAACATTAAGTGTAGTGGTAGGGACAATGATAGTTTTCTATGTCCTTTGGATATTTAAATTATTATGTCGCAATGACAACTAGATGCTAAATTCAATAACATTTGTAGATAAAATCGTTATGTTGCTAATATTTCTTTGATTCCTTTGAAAAAAATCCATTTATAAGTTTGGTTGTGTTAGGTATCTTGAGAAACTTGGTGGGCAGCCCTAAGGGATCTTAGAGTTATTTAATTTGCATATCAATCTTTTTTTTCTCTCTTATATGGATAGGTCCCTTTTTTTTCCAGTGAAAAATGTATACTTATTTCATTTGAAAATGTAACACTTATATATGGCTTCTCATCCTTGAAACAAAAGTATATTTGATATACTATCATCATATGCCAATATAGTGTAGCTATATGTGTATAAGTAACATTTCTATATTGTTTCTATTACTATTTAGAACCAAAAAAGGTTGTGGTGAGCACTATTCAGTTGAATGGTAATCCTAACTAGTAACTAGAGTAAGATGTCCATTATTCCTGGATGGAATTTATTATTTAAACAATTTCCCTTTGTCATTCCTTTGTTAAAAGAGTTTTCTAGTTAGTGGTTCTAAACAATTGGAAACATAATTTACCTCTCTGAATATGTGTGTGAGTCAAAAATAGAATTGACCTCTCTGAAGATGCGTGAGAGACAAAAACATAATTTACCTCTTTGAAAATGTGTGTAAAAGTTAATTTCTAAAATTGTGTTGTTTTCTCCTGAGATTCCATGACTTGAGCTTAATGTGATATTCCTACAGTATGATAGGATCCTTGTAACCAACCTATTATGATTTTCTAGTCTCTTATATATTTATATATTTGACTCGATCTCCCTATGCTAGGTCTATTAGAGTATTGGTAGCTATGCTTTCTTCTCCATTATTTTTTGATCGAACTAACCATACCTCAACTCAGCTAAGACTTGGATTTTCCCAAGAAGATTCATCAAAGTAGCCATGCACAAAGGAGGGATCATAATTAGATGAATAGTAAGATGAGGTGGTTTTGGAGGCTTAGTGTCTAGTTCCTTTTATCTTCTCACTTTCACCTTATAGAAATATCTATAGAGATTTTTCATTTTATCCTTGGAAAATGCTTTGATTTCTAGCCAATTAGGTGGTACACAAAACTTCCAAGGAAAAGCCTTTTTTCAGATTCCATTGTGTTGGAGATTCAATTATGTAGGGTTGAGTTTACATTTTACCTTGACCATTGTATAATGTGTTGGCTAAGTCTATGATAAATGGACCATATTTCCTTTGTGAAGTGACAATGGACCAACAAGTGGGATATGGATTCCTTGTGTTCCTCACATAGTGGGTACTTATTAGGTCCAACCCATCCCCTCTTTTTTAGCATGTCCCATATTGGAATAGGTCCTTTTATGGAGTATAGGTGAATCATATGCTCTTGGGGGTTATTTTACCTTCCAAATGTTAGTCCACCACCATTAAGACTCATTTGTAGGTTTAAGAGGAAATTGAATCTTGTAGCCAATTTTGACACTATCATTTGTGTTGGAAGGATTTGCACTGCACAAAAATTCATATTCTTCTCACAAATATGGATCCCTACTATTTTCAATTGGACAATGAAATCTAACTAATGTTGTTGTTCTAAACCAAGTAAATCAATATCTTGCACTGTTTACCATACTTGAGGGAGAGTGTTGATTTATGGGGCCTTCTTGTTGAAGAGTTGTAATATGCATCTAGAATAAGTAGGGGAATAAGGTACTCAAGATCCTTCCCAACCCATCTATCATGAGCCACTCTAATCCTCATTCATAATCCTATATTCCAACATAGTTGGTTTATGATGAAATGATATGTGCATGTGATATATTTCAAAAATTTTGAACCCCCTTGATGTTGTTTGTGGGGATCTGGATCCAATTTTCCAATTATGTCAAGGTGATGTATTTTATATATAAAATATCTTACCACAAACACTTAATTTTATTATCTTCCAAGTTCCTTAATTTATTACTAGTGTTATATTGAAGATGCCAAAATGTTTTATGCCTCAGGCCCTTGCATCCTTTGGCCTAGTTAGAACCTCATAGGGGACTAGAGACATCCCCCATTACTCCTTATTTCCATTCTAGGGATAATAAAAATATGTCTTCCCGAGTTTTATTAGGACATGCTTTGGAACATAGGCCAACTACAACTTCTAAACCAATGAAACATACAACATAATTTTAATAAGGATGATCCTCCCTACTTTAGAGATCCAATAGTGATTCCAGAGGGATATTTTGGCTTGGATGATCGAGAATGGATCATTAAATAATTTTTCATCTATATTGGTACCTTTTGGGTGGAAATATTGGAGGAATCAGTTTGTAGGGCCTATTTTAGGGGTAGGTCCTAGTTTGGTGATTTCATGTTTGGAACCTTCTAGAGCCACCTTGATGAAACAAACAACAATTTTTTTGGTAAAAACATTGTGAGCATAGATCACACTCCATTGATTATATTTTATTCATTGATATCTTTCCAATGGTGTGAAAATCACCTCAATTGGAGTTCGTATGTATACATTATGCCTCCCTGAAGTTGACCTACCCTTTTGACCACCATGGTACCAAGTGGATGCCATGTCATCCCCAATTAATCACATATATGGGGATAGTTTCATGTTGAATTTCAATAATATTCCAAAGGGTCCAAAATTCTAACACTAATTGAGGATTGATTCATGTAAAATCCTTAACCCTAACCTTAGACAACTATCAGGCTATGTTAAATACCAGGTCACTAGAAAGAGAAGGGGTTACATTCTTTTGGTGTTGTTATTGTTCCATAGTTGAGTAGAGAATATAGGAGTGGGATATTGAAGCATAATATGGGAGGTAGAATAATATGTAGTATCCATTTAGGATACAATGTCCAAGACAACTCCATAGTGATTACCCCTTTCTTTGTACTTTCATTTCATAACTGAGAAAAAGAGAGAAGAGCACATGCCTCACTTGCTAGTTGGGTTTTCTCCCATATTGGGTTTCCCAAGCCACACTTTGTGTTCACTTGTGTGGATGGTGTGTTTATTTGATTTTTATTTCATAAGTTTTAGTTATTTCCATAAATTTGAGCACTGATCTAGTAATAAAAAATCTAAGATCTAAGGTAATAAACTACATAATAAAATAATTCAGAATATTATAAGATTTTTTGAGATAAACTATTACAGTGGAATAGCCATGAAAATTTACAAATCATTGGAATATTTTTGATAGTAAATGTCCAATCCTACATTTGATAATTTTTTTGTTTGAGGAAAAGACCAAGGTAAGTCAATTTTACTTCAAACCATTATAAAGTGAAAGGATGAAATTTTAGGATCAAGAAATTTTGGAACTAGGGGATAAGATTTAAGTGGATATGAGATTTGTTTTTGTTAACCTCCATACTCATTGCAAGGCAAAAAAGATCAATAATTCTCACAACAAATTTTGCATCTCGAATGGTTCCATCATCAAAGAGAAATGATCATATACAAACATGAAGTGGGTTATATACACCCTCTCAGCTATCTTTATACCTTTGATATTACCCCGCATGAGATTAGATTTTATTAAATGGATGAGATCCTCTATGGTTATCAAAAGGAGCAAGGGGGAGAAGGGAAAGATTTGGTGGAGGATTCAAGAGGCTTGAAAGAAGCATGAAATAAGTGGGAGGCTGATCCATTTATAAAAATAGAAAAGGTGGTTGAGATGTAGGCTTCCATCCAAATGACAAAATTCCATGAGAAACCAACTTGAATGAGAATAAAGTGAATTTATAACACAATATTTTAGTCAAAATATTTAGAAACATTAATTTTGGCTATGAAATCTCTATTTCTAAGGGTTTTGTAGAATCTAGGACCTGTTGGGGTATACCATGTAAAAAACACATTTGTTCTCGAGAGATATTCACCAATAATGCTAAATATGATCTTATAGATACTATTGCATAAATAAATATGCCATAAATGATCAAAAGGGATGGGATTGTTTACTTTTAGGATGATGGATAGGAGGGTTATGTTGAATGCTAGAATAAATCTATGTTATAGATCTATTTTACTCCATAGAAACACATGGAGGACCTACTGATGTTGTCATGTTGAGACACACTCTTATGCCTTGGATTTATAATAATTTGAGGGAGGTCTCACCTTGCTTGCATAGCAAGGTGTGACCGATCACATGCTGCACCACTAGAAATATGCGACTAGTCACGAGATGCGCAACCATATTCCCACAATCACCCTTGTAACCTTATATATTTGATGAGTTAAGAGGAGATCAGTTGGGTGATTTTTTTTTATCTTGTGATAGTATCTTGGGAACTCATACTAGACTTGGATTTTACTAGGTTATAGATATATAAAAGCATCCCTTATCCTCCTCCATCAATCTGTAAAAGAAAGGCATCCCAAGGGAAGAGGGGAGGAAGAATTAGAGGAGTAAACTTATGCTACATGTTTTCAGCCAAGATCTCTTATAATTAGTCTTCATATTAGGTCAGCCTTGCTTGTGTGAGGGTGAAGGAGAAGTTGGAGTGAGGATCAAGGATATGCCTCAATCAAGAATCAAGGGAAACCTTGTCAATGTTTCATCGAAACCTGCATAGGATATCTTGCTAAAGAAAGTACAAACAAATCTTATCAAGAAAGGATGAGAGATTCAATATGGAAGAATGAGAAAATATATTCACACTACTCCAATGAGCTTATCAATGAATTATGATTGATACATAGATGATGATCAATATGATACAATCACAGATTAAGACGATCTAAATATCATAATGCATGCATGCATAATAACATAATAGTGATGATCTAAATAGAAATTCTAAAATATAACTAGTCAGTTAACTCCCACTGAACTAGTGTTCCAAAAATAGAAATTTCTCCAACACCCCCCCTAAACATCACTATGGAGTAAAAATGAGTCCCGACAGCTAGGCCATATTAAGTACTCATTTACAATGCAACTAATGCACATTGAATAAAAATGAGGAAAGAGGTAAAACCACATGGGAACAACCCCCCCCCGCTTCAAAAGACAATGCATCAAAATAAGAAAAGGTTGCTGCTACGAAATTGTGTTCTTCACTCCAAGACGATTCCGCAAAGTATGAAATTTCTGCTCATTGAAAGTCTTCATGAAAATGTAGAAATATTTATGGATATGATGAAGTCCTTTGGAAACATGTCTAGACTTGAACCTCTTGATCACGTGGACCCATATGCACCTGGAAATATTACTTTCTGGTGGAAGTGGAACCACATCTCAAGTCTGATTATTTAGGAGTGATTCATACTTCTTCTGCATGGCTGCTTTCCAAAATGGATTGCCCACAACCTTATTGTAGGTCTACAAATTAGTAGATTGAAACATGTAGCAATGCATGGGAATAATAGATTCAGAAAATGAAAGTACATGAGAGAGATCCTCATGTTGAGATTGAGTCCTCCTCAAATCCAATGGATTCCCTACAAGGACACATGCTTCCTGAAGTGTGAAGTGTTCCCTCTTGGGAATATTCTCTGGCTTCTTATCTGGTTGTACTACCTGCTTATTTCCATGTACAGAATATGAGTGTATGGAATCATCTCTGATGTCTGTAACTGATGGTAGCATAAGCGTATCTACATGTTGCACTGGAGGTGCATGAAAAGTACTCTCCTTATGTGTAAGTAGTAAAGAGGAGTCATTGTTAGAAAAATTAATGAATTTATACAACCTTGACTTGTGATACACCTTACCAATTTCAATAATGGAATTGTCTCTCACATCAAGTACATAAAATGAATTTGATGTAAATTCAACCTTTTTACCTTTCTGAGTGATATGATATATTGAGAGAAGATTCATAGAAAGCTTTGGAACATGTGAAACATTCTCAAAACTGCCATTATGGAGTTCCACTCTTCCCTCTCCTACTATTGCTACTAGAGTATCATCTCCCATGATAATAGGGGGTCTAGAGCATGAACTCAGAGAAGTAAAAACTTACTCTTTTGCTGCCATATGTTGTGATGCACCAGAATCTATAATCCATGAATCAAATGAGGAATTAATTGCAACAAGAGCATGATGATTACCTTTCTTAGGAGTAGGATATTCTTCCTTCTGCTTCTTGACTCCTTCTGGAATGAAGTTTCCAAGGTTGTTATGCTAAAGTAAATGTGCCATAAGATCGATTTTCTTCTTCATGCATGTGGATTATTCATGATTTGGTTTATTGCAGTAAGTGCACCACTTTCCCTTCTTCGTGTTCTTCTTGGAATCTGAATATTCTTTGGAACTTGAAGAATCATTGAAGGGTTTGGAATATCTCTCCTTCTCATTATGTTTCTCCTTCATGTTTTGTTTGGATGATCCTTTTCCATCATGCATGGTGAGTGCATGTGCTTTAGGATCATTGATTAGGCCCATATGAATGATTTTTGTCTACTCATGTGTGAAATAATCAATGAATTGATCCATGGTAGGCATCTTCCAATTTGTTCCCATAAGATACCTGCCAGAATGGGAAATGGAAACATAGAAAACATATTTTGGTCATAGCTTGGCCAAGATTGTTAGAATATGTTGGTCCACTTCATTAGACTTATAAATACCACAAGATGCTAAGCTCAATATCAAATATTTAAACTTAGTAAAGAAATCATGTATATTATCAAAACTTTTAGGATCCAAAGTATTCAACTCTACCTGAGGAATATGACCTCTCATCTCATCCTGCTTTCCAAATAGACCTTCCAAGGTAGTCCAGATCTCATTTGAAGTATTTCATGTGGAAAAATAAAAACATAAATCATATGAAATCAATTCAAGAATAATTCATGTGGATTCATCCTTTCAGTTCGCTCATCTCGTCTTCTCAATCGTTGATGTAGGTTTTGTTTCTGTCCCCATCGTCAATTTGTACAGTCCTTTCCTTCTGAGTTGGAATTCTTCGTTGGAATATCAATCAAAATAATTGTATGGTGTGAGTATTACCACCAAGTTTGAATTTAGAATAGGTGTCATATCCAACTCTCCCACTGTTTCTGAGAACCCCTAAAAATTTACTCTCAATCTGCAAATGAAAAACTGAGAAATCACTACAGAAAGGGCACTTTAAGTGGAAAATTTGTATCAGTTTCAGGAAGCTATATTCCAACTTCCTTTTTGAGAAAATGGTGAGGAATCTCGCCAAAAGGTTGAGAAACCACTTGCATAATGGGTCAATTTACTTCCAATGCAGGTCGTTTCCTCAAAAAGTTAATATTTTGGGATAAATTACTGCAACAAGAAAGGGGTTTTAAGAGGTTGTTGCACCTTGCCTTTATACACAAAACGACATGCTCCTTTTTTTCTCCCTCTATAGTGTACTAGGGTGTGGTAGGTCCTTGTCACACTCTGGTAGTGTACTGGGGTGCAACAACTCCAATTTTGGAAACTTTAAGTGGAAAATTTGTATCAGTTTCAGGAGGCTATCATATGACTTCTTTTATGAGGAAACAATGAGGAATATCACCAAACGGTTGAAAACCCACTTGCAGAATCGATCGATTTACTTCAATAAGGGTCGTTTCTCAAAAAAGTTAATATTTTGGGAGAAATTACTACAACAAGAAATGGGTTTTAAGAGGGTGTCGCACCTTACCTTCATAAATAGAGTGACATGCTCCTTGTTGTCATCCTCTGTAGTGTACTAGGGTGTAACAGGTCCTTGTCACACTCTGATAGTGTACTGGGTGCAAATAATCCAATTTTGGAAATTTTCACAAGGCCAAAGTGCAATTTTTGCACCTTTTGACAGGGGGAGGTGCGACAACTTCAAATTGTCGTTATTTTTGACAGAGAAAGACTACAACAACTTCGGTTACATGGATTTCTCTCACCGAAACTCCGATTTTCCTCTTATCTATCTTGTGTGGCTTGGTCCAAGCAACATAGATCTGATACCATGTGAATGTTTCATCGAAACTTGTGCAGGAGATCTAGATAAAGAAAGTACAAACAAGTATTATCAAGAAAGGACGAGAGATTCAATATGGAAGAATGAGAAAATATATTCACACTACTCCAATGAGATGATCAATGAATGATAATTGATACATAGATAATGATAAATATGCTAAAATGAATGAGTGGAATGCACTCATATATAGAAAAGAATATGCATACTAACATAATGCATGCATGCATAATAGCATACTAGTGATATCTAAATAGAAAGTCTAAAATAGAAGTAGTCAGTTAACTCCCACTGAACTAGTGTGCCGAAAATAAAAAAATTTCCAACATTGGTTGATGTAATTTTATCCACTTATTAACATATATCTACATGGTTTTACCATTCCATTAAATGTGTACTCAATTATGGACAATAGTAAATGGTAGATATGTTCTTTACTTGAGTATATTAGGTTAGATCTAAATTATATTTGAAATTCATATTGATTGAAGAGGCTTGAGATTGGTATTTTTTGTCTCTTGTGTGCATGAAGTAGGTTGTAGGAGCTGGATCTAGATTAACGAAGTTGCATCAATTGGGAATAGGCAAGGAAAACCACCAGGGAATCAGGTTTGCACCATTTTACCTTATTCTCAAAGAATAAATTATGATAAAATCTAGTAGATGTAATGGAATACTTTGTTGTTATATATCCTACAGTCTGTCTCGGATCACGAGTAGATTCGAGGGAGTTCCCACTTGTCTACAGGGATGGTTTTTCCATAAAAAAATTGATGACTCCACTGGGGAATGATCTCTGTTTCTTCCTTATCTTTGGAATTTCCTTTTCTCTTTTGGTCTCTGAAAGTTGTTTGTATCTATTTCCCTTCCTCATCAATCATTAGGTGGTAAGATCCCTCAAATTTATCATATCTAGGCTAGATATAGTTTTATTTCCCAATTTCCCTGCACAATTGTCCCTAGTCTTTGAAAAACAGAGCAACCAATCATGTGATGCTACCCTAGAAGGTTGTGACCTCCTCCTTACTAGTCACACCTTTCATTACTAGTAAGGCACGATTGCCTCCTATAGGTGATTTTTGTGGGTTTTATATTTGTTTTCCTCTCATATCTATGTGTGGGATGGGTTTGTAAGACCATTAGTGATTTGTGGTAATTGACTTGACCCCTTGTTAAGCCTCCTTTTTACTGTTTGATTTTCCAAGTGAATGTGAGGCATCGAGTGCATTTTTTTTTATCTTGCTTGATTGTTTGAGTTTGTTTCATAGCGAACAGTGACCTGGGTGGCACCTGTAGCAGGTATTTTCAGATTTGGTATTGTGTTATAGATCCTTTTACATTCATTTTGTGTGTGTGATTGGAAACTTTTCATTGTTATATTTTTGTCCAAGTTTTGGGGTTTTTCTTCACGTATAGACATTGGAGTTTTCCTTCCAGCATCACTACTACTATCGTACATCCCTTAAATTTTTGTGTTGCTGGTTTGATTTTCATTTCATTTTATTTATTACACTAAGAAGAGTTTTGAATCTTGTAAGTGTGATTGGGCAGAGCATTGGAGTGTATTGTTTGAATATTTATTTGGTGGGTTTATCCCTTGAGGATTTTATTCAAATTCCTTTGGTTGTCTTGAATGGTTAATGAGAGAGTGTGAGATTGTTGTTTTTTGTTATACAAAGATGAAAGTGAAAAAGATCTATCATTTCCTTTAGATAACGTTCATCGAAAGAAAAAGTGCATTCTTTTTGATACATGTTTTTGTTTTCTTTTGAATTGGAAAGTGTCATCAAACACCACTAAAGTTTCATTCCATTACCCTTGAGTAATAAAAAACTTAAGAACAAAAACACTTAATCTAAAATTCATTAGACTCTTTTCTTTCTAGCAAAAAAACATTAGAATAGGATTTAGGGCCTTGGTGYAGGGTATGAGAGTAAATTCTCTAAGGTCGTAAAAATGCAAATAAGAGTCACTAGTGAGAGATAAATCCATTAGTAGCAAGGAGCGCTTGCCAAGAAATCTCCTCTAACACAAGAGTTAATCGCGAGGTTGCACTAGAGCAAGTAGGGTGATATCCACTCTTCACTTGTTTTGGTGTCTATGGAATACTACATGAATGGGGATTTCATAAGTTCAAGGCTCTCTGGGTGGCATCATTTCTCAAAATTGTAGGCTTACTTTCCCTACCCATATGTGTGGTCTCGACCCAAAACTATTCTATCCAGTCACTAATTGCAAAATGGTATCCTTAGTGGCCATTCCTAGGGAATCTACACAATGTGACTGTGGGTGGGAAGCACTTGAAATACCCGTGGCAGACATCAAGACTCTGTTTTAGTTCCCTTGGAGGGTTCCCATCTTCATGAGGGTACTTGCAAAAATAAGGGATGTTATGTGTGGGTTACCATAACTATCTCTCACACCTTCGTTAGCTAGGTTTTGGGGACTTAACATCCAAAAAGGGTTGGTTTTCAGAAGACCCCTTTTATTCATTGGTTTACCCATTGATATCTTTCTTTTTCTAGGGTTGTTATCTATGGTGAAGTCTATGTTTAGTTGGCCATATTTTTTCTGGTCCTTGGATTAAAACACACTTCTCATTGTGGTCGACCAACTTCTTTGTCAATATCATAGACCATTTAATCATTTAGGTGAACATAATTTCTGTTGATTTATTCTCATTTTTATTAATCCTCATATAATTTCAAGCATTAGTGGATCATCCAACATGGGAGGACCTATCTCTACATATCCAACTATGATGGGGGTAGTCACAATGACCACCTCCTTACCAACACTTAGTGAGATAGGTACTCCCGTATCTATGCCTATGAAATTTGGTTATTCCATTTGGGGTATGCCGCCAATTACATCATTTCCTTCCACAAATATCCCGAGCGTTAGTATTCCCTCTATATTCACATTAGTTCCCACATATGAATTTGTTTCCATTGAGGGAAATGATCCCGGTTTTACTATCGAAAGTGGATTCCCATCCATTTATTGTAACCATATAGGTAGTTCAATAATACAAAATGACAGTTTCCCATTTGGTTAGAATTTTAACCTTGGGTCTAGTCCTACTCGTAGTGTTTTTACTAGTGATGGGGGTAGTTATGTCTCTGGGGGAACCAATGTCCTTGGGGGAATTTATATGGGGAATCAATAATTCCATTCCCCACCAAAAATCTCTTTTCACTAGCTACTAGTCATGTACCATAAAATTCTTTTGTGACTACCAACCAAGGGACCCCTTTCCACTATTATGCTTGTGCTTTTCCTTCCTTTGGAAATGTTGGTGCCCATTTGATGGCCATATTGAATATTCCTATATTTTCCATTGGTCTTCTAGTTTGATTGATGTTCACTATAAAATTTTCACATGCTCCTAAAACCTCTTTGCTAGTAAAATATATTCCTCCTCCTCTCGTCTCTTCTAGTGAAAGTCCACCTCCTAGTAACTATAAGTATACAAGGAATAAAAAGAGGAATAATAAGAAGAAAATACAAAGGGAGAAGTCACCAGTCATTGCAAGTAAAACTAGAGACAAGAAACCAACCACTACAAGTCATGCCAGGGAAAAGAAACCAACCACTACCAGTCATGCTGGGGGCATTAGTATTGCTAAGAAATGTAGACGAGTAAGACACAAGCCTAAGTTTCATTGTCTAGTTTTCAAGGGAGATCATGACCTTACTCATTTATGTCCTCTTATTCCAGAGATACAAAGAGTGTGGTCCATGTCTGAAGGATCTTCTACTCTATAAACACATTTGGTTTCTCAGCAACATACTCAACCATCGGTTTATGAAGTAGTCACACCGATGCAATCTTCAACTGATCCCACTCTTATTTTTAAGAGTGATGTGTTTACCAATTTTTTTTTCTTCACTACTAGTTTAGAACCTTCTAAACAAGGGGTCATCCCACTCACCTTGTGCATGATACCTCCAAGTCACACGAGTTTTTCCTTCCATTGTGATAGTCTTGTTGAGCCTCATATTCCTTCTTTTTCAACCTTCCAAATAAGGGTTAACTCTTATTCAAAATAAATCTACTTACGTATAGTATATGAAGGATCCTTTTCAAGTATTTTATCCGCCTTGGCTTGGAAAGCTATAGGTTTTACCCAACTTGTGTCATCTTTTTTTCAACTGCTAGATTTTGATAAAAGTGTTGGACAATTGAGAGGGGGGGTGAATCAGTTGTTACTGTTCTTAAACTATTATTCCCATTTTAAAATCTTCACATAACACTCAATGATGATCACAATGATACAGAGAAGTAAACAATAGAATATTAAACATCAATCACACACATGAAATATATAGAGACGGATATTTCCTGAGTAAAACCATAAAGGGAAAAACCTCTTCTTCTTGATATGATACATAATCTTTATTTTATTTACATTATCATACTTATGATCTCCAAATCCTCTTGAGGCTACAACCTCTATTTTGCAAGCCGCAACTTGCTGAGAGAACCAAATCTCTGTTTTCTCTATCACCCACTAGAAGGAAGCACCAACTCCTTTGTTTCTCTAGAACCAACTAGAAGGAAGCACCAACACCCTAAGTGTTCCATCACCAACTGGATGGAAGCACCAACTGGATGGAAGCACCAAATTCCAATCAAGTAGGCACCAACCTGTATAACAGGGAACAACAGTTTTCCCTTGCACTACCCTGCCACCCTGGTATTTCTGGTTGCAACCAGATGGAAGCTACAACTCCTTGTGTTCCAGAAACCACTTGAAACTCTGAGGAAACCAATCCTCCCTAGCACCTCCCAACCACCCCGAGTATAAAAAATTACAGTGAGACTTATTACAGTGATACAATGTTTATATATAGCTTACCAGTGTCATCATTGTTCTGCTGCACTGCCTGCATCAGTGTCTTCCTGGTCAGGTTCTTCTTTGAGATTTTTTTTCTTCTTCTCTGTCTCTACATGCGCACCTCCACTTCATCTTCCTCTGTTCCTCTCTCAGATATGCATCTTTGTTCTATGTGCTATGCGTCTTCTGTGCATTTTGGCTGCTGCCCACAACATGCATTTTCCTCGTGTAAAATTACTCTCAAAAGAAGCACACTCCTCTTCTCTGTTCTGTGTATATTTATAATGCCCAATCCTCTGCCAGATAATACACCTCACTCTTTGTCCCCTCTAGCGATTACACTTAGTATGTTCTTCATCCATAGCCATTATGGTGAGACTCTTTGGCTTCTCTGGTAGAAATAGTCTTCGACTCTTTTCCATCTGTCAATCGTCTCTATTCTGAGTCTTCATTCCACTGACCAATACCTTGAGACTCTTCAGCTCCTCTGGCGATCACCCTGAGATTCTTTGAATTCTCTGGTAGATGCAATCACCGCGTTCTAGAAGTTACAACCAATCAACTATGGCTTCTTTGGCTTCTAAGCCCCTTCCTTCATGTAACCTCTGGTTGTGGCCTAGGGCCATGCACTAGGGTGCTTCATGATTTTGCGTTTCGCGATCTTCTAATGTGAGCTGCCTTGAATCTCCCAACTTGCGAAATACGAAATAATCCATATCAAATTAATGATCCAGATATTTCCCTTTGATCGACGACTGCAATCATATCACGATTTTGCATTTTGCGATTTCCTACTGTGAGTTTCCTTGAATCTATCAACTCGCAAAACTCTGAAGTGGAGCCTAGCAATGCTAGCTCCTTCCCTTTTTTCCCGCTGATGTGACCACTAGCTATGACCAGGGGCCAAACAAGAGGGGTGTGTCGCGATTTCGCATATCGTGAACTCCTGCTATGAGTTGCATTCGAAAATCCCAACTCATGAAACTCTGAAATGCTTCACATCAGATCAACAATCAAGATCTCTCCCTCCGATCGATGGCTGTGATCATTTCACGACTTCGCATATCGCTAGTTCCTACAACTCTCACCTTTGAGTTCTCCAGTTCGTGAGTCCACGAAATGATGATCTCTCGCCACATGTCCTCTAGATCCAACGGCTTAGATCATTTCACAATTTCACATATCGTGAGTTCCTACTACTGTCACCTTTGACTTCTCTAGCTCACGAGTCAGCGAAATGTTGACCTCTCGCCACATGTCCTCTGGATGCAATGGTTCAGATCTTGTTGTCCCTTGACCAAGTTTTGGGAACACTTGGTCATATTTGACCATTTTTGGGACTTCGACAGCCTGTCGAAGATGGAGTGCCAGATGAAGCGGAGATTGCAGAATCTTGGCCCACTTTTGGGCCCATTTTGGGTTTTGGGAATATGTAATGGGAAAAGGTATGTCACCCTGTGGGTTCACCCACACTTAGGCCCACTTTTGTAAATGTATAAATAGACGTCTAGACATATAGTAGGGCAATCTATTATATCTATGTGATATAGGCTACGTGCCATGAAGGGATCTGTGTGATCGAGGGTTTTGCGCATCCTGTGTAGACTTGTAGAGCTTAGTGCAAGTCCCTGTGTGAAGATATAGAAGGATTTGTGTTGTAAGGAAAGGAAGAAGGATCTAGTGAGATTCCCAGATATTTTTTCCTATGCACAGTAGGTTTTGATGGATCTGTGCTTGTAACCGATTGAAGACTCTAATAAAGAAGAAGAGTTGGTGGACGTAGCCCCAGGGTGGGGGTGAACAACGTAAATCTATGTGTTATGCTATGTGCTTTGACTTGATGTGTTTATCTCTTCCTTGGATAATTGCTTTGATATAGATCTACTTATGCTTTGTGCTTCATTAGATGTGTATGAATAATAGATCTGATATGTATGAAGATTCTTAGTGTTGATCTACTGGATCCGATTTGTTTTAATTTTGCTAAGTGTTGAAATACCTTAGATCTAAGTGAATGTTGCGATGCTCTGTGCTATCTGTGAAGTATAATAAGGATTGAATATTGATGAATGACCGATACTAAGTGCTTTGTAAGCGATATAATCACATATCTGTGTCCCAACTTAGGTTGCATACATTTGATTCCTGCAACCACCCCTGCTTCTACCTCAGGTGAGACGTCATCTGCTTCGTAGGTGTTGTCGAAAGGGCCCGTAGTTAGGGTTTTTTTGGTGTGTTGTTGTAGCGTTGAACCCCAGGTCTTCCCCTGTGCCAAAAAATCGTTCCGTTGTTGTAGCGTTGAACCCCAGGTCTACCCCTGTGCCAAAAAATCGTTCCGTTGTTGAGACCTAAAACTGTGATTGCTGGGAACTAAGGGAAAAGAAGCCTTGTGTGAAGATTCAATTGGAAACTGTGGAAGCCCTGTGTGTGGATCTGTGCCCTAGTGTGTAGTATTCCACTTGATTTGAAAAGATCTGTGCTAAAGAAAGAAGGTTGGATCCGAAGAAAAGAAGCAAGATATGAACACTTTCTTCTCTAAGAAAAGAAAAAATGGAAGTTTCTGAAGAAAAGAGGTCAGATCTGCAGAAAAGAGGTAATATCTTTAAGCTCAGTGCTCCAATAAAGGTAAGAATAGTTAAAAGCTTTTAGATCTGGCAGCTGTGTGCTTTGTAGAAGTGGAAATTTTTGTTTCTAAGTATGCATCTAGGTATGTTTGATAGATTCCATCCTAGCTTGAAAACTAGGGAATTGATAGATGAAAGAAGGTTTGATATGAGTATATCTGATAAGAATAATGATAGATATGTTATACCTATGCATAGAAAGAATTCTTGGACTAACAAATGGATGCAAGATTCTAGAAATAATTTTTTGCAGGTTAGCTACCACGATCCTAGTACGCAGTACATAAGAGGCTAAGGATCATTTAAAAGAAAGAGAGGATTAACCCTATGTTATAGTTGCAGAAAACCAGGTCATCTAGCTAAGGAATGCCCTGGTGGAAGACCTAGTTGTCTCTGTTGCAAAGCTCTGGACCATGAAGTATTGGATTTCCCTAGAATGATTTATAAGCTTGAAATAATGAATCTGAATGAAGAAAACCCTAAGGCAGATCCAGAAATAGTAGAACCCCAGAAGGAATCAGAGAAGGTATTGCTACATATGAAAGACACCTTGAATGATCACCGACATATTAGGCTATCAGAGATCTTTAAAGAAAAAGAATGCATCGAGGCAAGAATAGGAGACTTCGACATTGACTGTGTCCTGGATGAAGAAACACAGATGAATATTATGACAGAGAGAACTTGGGAAATCATAGGGAGGCCTACTATGATTCCTTCATTAGGAGGAATATGACTATTAAGAGGAAACCTGGTAACCCTATGTGGAAATCTCACTCAGATATCTATGAATGTCAATGGAACTTCAACATAAGAAGATTTTGAGATTATCAAATTTATTGAGGACAATGCCTCGTTTACTATGTTGTTTGGAAAACCTTGGATTGAAAGAGATCAAGCCAGAAAGAAGGAAGAAGAAGAGGTTTTAGAACAACAAAGACAAGATTTAAAAGATTTCATGACCAGAAGGATCACACAGTTGATTGAAGAATAGGAGAACAAATCGAAGCTTCCTGACACTAGAGGCCCAGATGTCAAAGTTGCAAGAGCAGTAGAGGACTCATAGAAGATTGAAGTATCTTTCTCAAATATAGAAGAAGTATTACCCCCGAGTCTTAGGAGAGAATCTCTGCAGTGTGAAGTGACTATGTCCAAGGAAAATTAGAATCAGAATGGGAAGAGAATCACCGAGATGAAGCTCAATGGAAAGAAGGATAGGAAGCTAAGTAAAAAGAGAGCTAAGATCGACAGGCTACAAAAGATTCCATAGGGAGCCTCGCGGAAGGAAAAATTGCAGAATTTAAACTTCGCCGAGATATTAGACCAACGACATAGGCCACTTCGTTGAGGCGAAGCAATATAGTCGTTAGAGGCCGATATATCCGTTCGACTGCCGCTTCGAACGAATTGAAAAGCATTTTTCTCATTCCAGCCAACCTTGCGGAGTTGTCCGATGTAGACAACCTGAAAGTTGCACAGGATACACCCGGACCTAGAAAGACAAAGAAGCCTGAAGAGGTTCACGATGTAGACAGTGCATCTGTAAGGACTACCTCTATCACACCAGATGAAGGGGATGATGGCGAAGAAATAGAAGGCATAGAAATTGAACAACAAAAAGGTGAAGTACCACCACCTAGGGATGAAGAGGACTCATCGAAGAAGAGGAAGGTTTTGCCTCTGAAATATTCCACCCAGAAGAAACCTAGAACCCCTGTAACCAAGATGTTGACTACCCTCACATTGGATGATTTTAATTTCGTCATTGCAGTTGTGAACGATGCTTCACAGAAGATATTAGAGAAGCAGGAGCAGATGTATAATCATATTGAGATTTA
The DNA here is from genome assembly GCA_010110895.2 of Picea sitchensis. Classification (NCBI taxonomy): domain Eukaryota; kingdom Viridiplantae; phylum Streptophyta; class Pinopsida; order Pinales; family Pinaceae; genus Picea; species Picea sitchensis. The sequence goes on along the minus strand of SNQJ01S0086440.1, from coordinate 42,204 downwards.
ACTCCAAGGAGTGCATCAGACACTCCAGTCTAGTCACGTAGTCTCCACTGTGCCTCTGACAGTAGGAACAGTAGAACCATGAGCTGAGCCAACTCAACTCCACCTAATTGCTGATATTGTCGAAGCTCGCCTTCGACAAGCTCAAGAAGACACAGTGCAAGCCTCCCAGGATTTGACACAGGTACAGGGATTACTTGTCGAGCAGTGCAGTGCTGCCAAACGAGAAAAGATTTCTCTTCAAGTACAATGGGACAAAGAGAAAGAAACGCTACAACAAGACAAGGAGCATTTTCTCGCATAACAACTCGAGATAAATGAATTGGTCAAAAGATTACTCCGCTCTGTGACAATCATTGAAGTCTAGATAGAATAATGGGTTCCACAGCAGGTTGCACAACTGGAAGGAGTGATCAAGTAGCGCATCGCAGACCTGGAACTTTGTACTGTGTCTGAGACTCCTCAAGAAATCAGAGACCTACGTGAGGAAACTGCTCGCAATGTAGTTGGAAGAATGAAATCCCTTGCTTTGGAGTGCAATCAGTTGAGCTCTAGGAATGCTCAGACTTATGAGAACCTCATGGATAATCCAGAGTTGTAGTCATTGCAGTCGTCGTGGATCCAAGAAGCAAAGCATCATGTAGATATGTTACAAGTGCAGCTGAAGGCCTTGTCACCAGTCGAAAGAATGAAGAGGTTTACTGAGAAACTTACTGCCCAACAATAGATCCACACTATCTAAAATAAAGTGATGGAAGTCTCTCAACGACTTCAACCAGTGCAAGAGAAGTCATGGCAATTGTTCACCGAAGTTGAAAGCCAAGGAGCCGATCTAGAACAGGTCGTCATCACAGCAGAACAATGCCTAGAAGGGCCAATCAATGATGCACTCATTCAAGAGTTCACTGAGAAAGAGGCAGTAGCACTATAGCAGGTCGAAGCATCTTGAGCCAAGCTCGAGGTGTTCGAGGTAGAATTTCTCAGACCAGAGTGACTCGAGATGCGTCACAAGTGAGTGTTGGGGGCTTGTTGGCCCTTGACCAAGTTTTGGGAACACTTGGTCATATTTGACCATTTTTGGGACTTCGATAGCCTATCGAAGATGGAGTGCTAGACGAAGCGGAGATTGCAGAATATCGACCCACTTTTGGGCCCATTTTGGGTTTTGGGAATATGTAATGGGAAAAGGGATGTCGGCTCGTGGGTTCACCCATGCTTAGGCCCACTTTTTTAAATGTATAAATAGACGTCTAGACATATAGTAGGGTAATCTATTATATCTATGTGATATAGGCTACGTGCCAAGAAGGGATTTGTGTGATCGATGGTTTTACGCATCCTGTGTAGACTTGCAGAGCTTAATGCAAGTCCCTTTGTGAAGATATAGAAGGCTTTTTGTTGTAAGGAAAGGAAGAAGGATCTAGCGAGCTGCACATATCTTCTGTCCTATGCACAGTAGGTTTTTATGGCTCCATGCTTGTAACTGATTGAAGACGCTAATAAAGAAGAAGAGTTGGTGGACGTAGCCCCAGGGTGGGGGTGAAACACGTAAATCTGTGTGTTATGCTCTATGCTTTGACTTGATGTTTTTATCTCTTCTTTGGCTAAGTTCTTTGATATAGATCTACTTGTGCTTTGTCCTTCATTAGATGTGTATGAATAGTAGATCTGGTATGTATGAAGATGCTTAGTGTTGATCTACTGGATCTGATCTATTTTACTGTTGCTAAGTGTTGAAATACCTTAGATCTAAGTGAATGTTGTGATGTTATGTGTTATTTGCAAAGTATAATAAGGATTGAATATTGATGAATGACCGATACTAAGTGTTCTGTAAGAAATATAATCACAAATATGTGTCACGTCTTAGGTTGTAGACATTTGAGTCCTGCAACCACCCCTACTTATACCTCAGGTGAGACTTCATATACTTTGCAGGTGTTGCTGAAAGGGCTGGTAGTTAGGGTTTTGTTGGTGCGTTGTTTTAGTGTTGAACCCCAATTCTGCCCCTGTGCCAACAGATCTCTTCGCCATTCGATCCGATGTTTGAGGTATAATCTCCTCCTCTTCACACTCCTCCTGTTTGGACTCTGATCAAACGACCATCGGGTATTCGGGATTGGTGTTCCAATGACCATTGTTGCTCCTCCTTTTGAGATTACACATCCTCCCGACTTGGAAGAATTTCTAAGTGTCAAAGGCCATGACCTTTTATCCTTCTGCGAGTCCTGATGTATGGGATCTCATTTATGCATCTCAGAACGCCATCTCTACTAATCTTTGGCAAAATTTACCCTCGGCCCTGGCGCACACTTTCTCTCTACATGCAACTTTGCACTATCTCTTCTAAAATTTCTCGTCTCTGCATACTATTCACTTCTCCTCCTGAGCTTACACTTCTTTCTGAGCTTTGATCTCTGCAGTGTCTTCACTGTTTTTCTTTCCATGCACACTCTGCCTGTAATCCTGTCAACATCACTACTGTTGTTGCCATCAATGACAAGCACACTCTGTCTGTAAAAATGCCAACAATCTCCCCCTTTGGCATTGATGGAAACCTTGAATGACTGAACAGTTCTACTTAGATCTCCAACTACAACATCCAGACCTTTTCTCCGCCTTTGACATCAATGTCAAAGAAAACATTCTCCCCTTGAGCTATTGTAGTCCTTGTCATAGGTATCATATGTTCAACCAATACATACTCCCCCTGACAGGATGGAATAATTCAACTTGATAACAGGGTTAGGACCAATTTCTGGTATAGATACTCAAACTGAGCTTATACAAGCGGTTTAGTGAAGATATCAACAATATGATCTTTGGATGGAATATAATTCACAAAAACCAGAGAGTTGGTTACCTATTCCCTCAAGAAGTGATACTTGATGGGTATATGCTTGGTCTTGGAGTGGAATACAAGATTCTTGGACACACTAATTGCATTGGTATTATCACAATGGATTGGAATCAGTTCAATATAATTTACCTCCAACTCTGCAAGTGCTTGAATCATCCACAATACTTGGGTACAACAGGTGGAAGCTGCAATGTATTCAACTTTTGTAGTTGATAATGAAATGAAACCTTGTTTTTTGCTCAACCATGATACACGGGAATCTCCTAAGAAGAATTCACCTCCACTCGTGCTTTTCCTGTCATCCACACAGTTAGCCCAATCAACATCTAAATAGACTGATAATTGAAAATTATGATTCCTAGGATACCATAGGTCGTAGTCCATTGTTCCTTTCAAGTATCTGAATATTCTTTTGACAGCTAAAAAATGACTCTGTTTAGGTGCGACCTGATACCTTCCTACTATGCCAACAACATGCATTATGTATGGACAAGATGTTGTGATGTACAATAGGCGTCCTATCATAGACCTATATGAACTCTGATCAACACCAGGTGAGTCATCATACTTTCTTAACTTGCATCTAGTGACCATAGGTGTGCTCATAGGTTTAGAATCTTCCATTTGAAACCTTTTCAACATTTCTCTGAGATATATTTCTTGAGAGAGAAATATTCCTTTAGACCTCTGAGTAATTTGTATGCCAATAAAAAATGACAGTTCCCCTATCATAGAAATTTCAAATTCAGACCGCATGGTAGAATCAAACCATTTTACCAGTGAAACATTATTGCTATCGAAGATTATGTCATCTACATAGACCAACACAATGAGCAAATCATTATCCTCTGTTTTGATATATAGATTGTCATCAACTGTTCCTCTCTTGAACCCTTTGTCTTGAATATATGTATCCAGTATGTGATACCAGACACGGGGAGCTTGTTTCAACCCATATAAGGCTTTCTTTAGCTTGCAGACAAAGTGAGGGTTATCTGACAGTTGGAAACCCTCTGGTTGTTCCATATAGACTTCTTCTTTTAGATCTCCATTTAG
>SNQJ01S0086440.1:0-23322 GCA_010110895.2 Picea sitchensis | reverse complement strand
GTGTAAGATGCTCCCATATTGTTCTTTTAAATGTGTTATCGTGGTAGGACTTGATGGAGGCCTTGTGGTGGCCTATAAGAGATCTTTTCATCTTATTAGTTGTTTCAAATCACAAAACTATATGTTTGTTACCTTGTTCTCTAAAGATATCAATCATAATATTGATCTATATAATGTATATATCCCTCTTAAAAATCGATAGGAATTATGGCTAGACGTTCAAACACATGGCATTTTGGAATCTCCACACCTCATTTTTGGGGTAGATTTAAACTTGATCTTAAACAACGAGGAATGATGGGACCATAATTCCATATATTACCCCTTCAATTAATTTGTTTTTGGTCTCTTTGAGAAATAAGAGATTGTGGATATTGAACCATCCTCACTCTTATAGACATGATCCAACAAAAGAGAAGGGGTTGGAAAATGTTAGATATATTCTTGGTGAAATAATATTTCCTCAACTATATTCACCAGTAAAAATTAGGGGTATTATCCTATGGAGGATCAAATCATTCAATAATTTTCCATGAGATAGACACGTCCCCTTCTTTCTACACAATGACTTTTAAATTTAACCTACACTAGCTCTCACACCTTTAATATGTGAATTTGGTTTCTCTCTCCTGGGTGCCACTTTGAATTGAGTACAGGGATTACCTGGCTCCATTCTAGAATAATCTCCTCTATATAAAGGGTGTCTCTAAATAATGGTGTAAGGAAAACTTTGGAGACTCACATCTTTTCCTATTACGAGTGGAACAACAGATGATTATCTTAAATAAGTGGGTGTCGGGAGCGGATACAAGATAATTTAAATAATGATTATTTGGAGAGGGTACAACCACTCCAACCATATCTCTATTGTATATATACTCATGAAGTTGGAATACAAACTTGATTGGTTAACCTTCCCACAAATACTTCTTGAGTACTTGTGTGTGTAATAATTTGTAATTGATAGGTAATTGCAATCACAAGTATATATACGTGATTATATAACAAAGAAAGGTTGGTTGTTCTTACATATAATAAATTTCATATTATTGGTTCTCCCACTACTTTGTGTATGCTTCCATGTGTGTATATCTGTGTATGTATATAATGTCGTAACATGTATGTTTCTTTACGTAAGGAACTATTGGTAAACTTCTCCTAGTTTCCCTTAGACTACAACAACAAGCTAGCCCTAAAATTCCCTCATTGAAATGGCATCATGAACTAATAGATTTGGACAAGGAACATCATGCATTGCAGGCCTGGGAATAAGTATGATAGTGTATGAAAAGTAGATAAATCTGACTTAAAGAGGGTGACCTTAACCCCTCCTTTTTTAACAAGAAATCTATTTCTTGAAAGGATTTCAATTCAATCTAGAGAATCATGTATCATAGGGAGATCTACTGTGAAAATTTCCACTCAATTAGTGTATCGAGGGTCTCTCACATGAAATCATTGTATACACAATGTCCCGAGGAAACTTTGAGAAACATATAGTCAATGGCCATAATATTCCCAAATTGGATAGATGAAGCTACAGATATAGCATTGATGGATCCAATCACCTTTCCATAAGTCAAAATAACCATCAAGAAGATGCAAAATGATAAATCCTTAATCCTAATGGCTCCTTGATTGAAGTTTACAAAGGATTTTTGGATTTAATTCGGAATGATTTTTTACTGGTAGTAGAGAAATCAAGACAAGAAGGGAGATTCTTATGGATAAATTTTTCCCTGCAAACAGGTGAGCACTCCCTTAGATATTTTGTAATATGAGAGAGGCTACAGGGTAGGTAAAAAAAAAGTGTTCCACTAGATATAATATCTTAGATCCTAATTTATGTTATGAGAGTAAGGTATAATGGTTCAAACCTAATTCCCTGGTATTTTTCCTTTCATATTCCTAGCTAATGTAGCTCCAGAGATCTATCTCTAGCTCCTAAAACGTGCTTCATGTACCCAAGAGACAACAAATACCAATCTAAAGCCTCTTAAATAAATAATAATGTCAAATATAATTGATAGCTAACCCGATCTACTCAAGGAAAGAATAGATCTACCATTTATTATTATGCATAACTAAGTACACCAACAATGGAATGAGAAAACCATGCATATCTATATTAATAAGTGGAGAATATTACATCAACCAAGGTTTACCTTGAGTGTTTATTGAGGCCTCTCCTTGATCCTCACACAAGAAATTTTGACCTTATATGAAGACTGGTTACAAGAGAGCTTGGTTGAAAAGCTATAGTATAAGTTTACTCCTCTAGTTCCTCCTCCCCTCTTCCCTTGGAATGTCTTATTTTTATAGATTAATGGAGGATACTAGGGAATGATTCTATATCTCTATAACTTAGTGAACTCTAAGTCTAGTATGAGTTTCCAAGATCATATCACAAGATAAACAACTCACCCAAAATTGATCTCCTTGTAACTCATCAAATCTATAAGGTCACAAGGGAAGTTGCGGGCTTCCTATGGTGCAGCTCGTGACTGGTAGTGTCTTGCTAGTGGTGCAACATGAATCTGGTCACACCTTACTAGTAAATCAGGATGCCACCTCCCTCAAAGTTTGATAAATCCAAGGCAAAAGAGTGTGTCTCAACATGACAGCATTAGTAGGTCCTCCAAGTGTCTCTAGGGTGGAAAATAGAGCTATAATAGATGTCCCCTAATGTTTGATGTCAGAAGAGTAACTAATGGCCGAAACACATTACAATATCCATAAACACTAGGCAACATAAGGGAGGATCTAAGATATCAAGGAACTAGTGAGTAACTACAATCAGACATCAATCAAACACATATAGATGATCTTTGAGGTAGTCATACCCATTCTCATAAGAGAAACAAAGCCTGACCACTAACATAATACATTGTGGATACATGAAGTGAAATGCTAGACTATGGCTATGAAAAAGTACATGGTGGATCCATGTCATCAAATAGATCATAGCCACGAGAAAATATAATTTGGATCTATGTCACATTATACATCAAAGTACTGATTCAAAAGTGATATACTCCATCACAACTTGGGAGGGGTAGCATGAATGAGTGATGTGCCCCTAGGCCCAAGGTATTTCTCCCAACCCCGATGGTATTATTCTAAATCATGTGAATATATGAGTTGATTTCGAGCATGGTAGAAATTATCTAATTACTGGTCATTGAGGTATGTTATTAACAAAGATGAGGGGACCCATTGGTGATGAAAATAGACCCAAAGGTACCTAGTACAATCTAACAAGTGTGAATAGAGGATCTGATGCCAAACACTCATATAATCAATCAATTAGGAGTCAATGATATAAACCGACTATCTATCGCAAGGAATCTTTCCACTAAGACTACAAGCTCCAAGGTATTAGCTAGCTTCTAGATCCCTCTCCTAGATAATGTGCTAAAGTTGATAGGAAGAGATCCATCGAAGGAGGGCCTTAATGTATCCCCATCAATCGACATTAAATATACACCGAGAGATTTTATAAAGAGATAAAATCACCGAGTATAACTGACATGGGGATGATCGACTTGGATGGTCAACAAGACAACAAATGGCTGACTCAAGCTTATTTCCCTTAAACATATAGAATGACATAATGATGATCTGGAAATATTGACTCAATACCACCATTGATATAGTGCAAAAACACATGAGGCATTGAATCCCTCTCCATAGTGACTGGAAGATTAACCAATCAGAAGAGTATATGACTCATACTAATGGTACAACTCCTAGTCAAGATATAACCCAACTATAAGATAAATATGCAAACAAGTGCCATGTTCAAGGGTGACACCACTAACAACTACCACTTTTTAGAATATAGATCAATGTTTAAAAAAAACTCACTCTTTTTGTTAATATGTGTCTCCTTCATGGTCTTACAAGTGAAAAATAGAAATAAAAGTGTGTTTGATAGTGTCTTTTTCATATGGTTTTACGAGCCTAAAAAAGAGGTAAACATTTACTGGATCGGGTGTCTTTTTCATGGTTTAATGAGAATGAAAAAGAGTTAAAATTTAGATCGTTTGGAGAGAATGAGTGGCTCAATGGCCTACTTCTATGTTCCAAGCATGTGGAACTGGCCAAATAAAATGAATGCATAATGGTACTGGAAAGTGATGCCCACTCATGGAAGCAGTTCTCTCCATGGGTAAAGGGTATTAAAACAAAGGAAAGCTAATGCAAAAGGAAAGAGGTCAAGTGTGACTGGAATGGCAGTAAGTGGGATAAAATAAAATAGCAGGATAACAATAGGCACCAAGACATAAGTAGAAATATGCATGTGCGACTATAAATCAACATAAGAATGACAGGAACCCCCTCAGGATATAGCCAGAACAAGTATGGAGATAGAAGAATGAGGCTCAATGTTGAGTCATGGTGGTTCTAAAGGAGGGTTCTTAGACCTACAAGAATTTGTAGTAGGGGCACCAAATGGCAATAAGGGTGTTGATTAGGGTGCCCATGGAGGGTGGGCACTATCATGAAATTTACAACGTGCAAAAGAGAATAGATAAGGTCACAAATTGACGGGATCAAACCTAAGGATTTGTAATAGGAAGAATTATGGTTAATAATGTAATATGGTATTTCACGGAAAAACATGTCTCTATATTCTATTTCGAAGCATGTATCTCAAGTTCAATGGATGTCGCCATAAAATACTAAAGAAAATGTCTCCAAAGTCATGATAAAAAAAATTAGTCCAAAAGTTAATAATTCAAGTATAAAAACCTCTGATAACAACTCGTGCCCAAAATTTTAAAAACAAAATCTCTAAAAACACAATATGGTACTAATAATTATGCATTTGATGGCTCATGCAAAGTAGAACCCATTTATAGGCTTTGGCCAAGGATACTTATCAACATCAATGAACTCATGGGTCATTGTTGGCTACATGTGGCACACCATGTTGGGTCCATGACACATAGAATCAAATTTCCATGTATGAAGACACTCATGGTGAGTGGTATCATGAGCTATCATAGCTCCTTCATGATGCCCATCAAGAAATAAATGAGGTACAAGACACTTGTCTTTGGTATGATTTAGAGAAAAAAAATTGGTGGTAAGTTCCGAAAAAAATATCCCAGGCCTAAATTGGTCAAGACTTGGCATTTCACTAGATGAACCAGAAAATGTCGCCTATACTGAATCAAAAATCTTCATGTCAACCCTCATCTGCTTCAAATCAAGAAGAATATATGATCGATGCTTCACATATTCCTTTGTCTTATTGATTGAATCCATGACTTCGAGGATGGCCTTATCTAAAGGAAACTTGAAATCAAAGAAATAAAGTGAACTTGGAGAGTCAACAACCAATATGGGTGGAGTAGGATGATCATATTCCATATTAGGATGGAATTTTTGACTAGTGTCAACAGATGCCAACTGAATCACTTGATTAGTTGTGAGGACTATGTCCTGAGAAGGAAAACATGAGCATAAAATATCCTTCTCAAAAGCAATTGAACACTTAGGATATTATGCCACATAATTTACTTGTGGCAAGGTAGAGTCCACCTAAATACTAGGAACATAAAATGATAGCATGGTATAAAGTTGAATAGGTATGGTGATTATCATATTAAAATTGATATATGATGGCAATGCTTCCATTCCGAGAAAAATGCATCACTCGAAAGAGAATACACCAAATCATTCATAGCATATACATACTCATTCCCAAGAAGCATAATTAAGTCTAATGGGCCATTCACCACTATCATATCAATCATAATAGTTTTCCCACCTAATGTAATTGGAAACCAAGGAAGAATCCCCAGAGATTAACTAGGTCTTTTTGTTGGCATGTTTACAGGCAGAGTGTGCTTGTCATTGATGGTAAGAACAACAGTGATGTTGGCAGGATTATAGGCAGAGTGTGCATGGAAAGAACAACAATGAAGACACTGCATATATCAAAGCTCAGAAATAAGCGTAAGCTCAGGAGGAGAAGCAAACAATATGCAGAGATGAGAAAGCTCAGAAGAGATAGTGCAGAGTTGCATGTAGAGCGCAAGTGTGAGCCAGGGCCGAGGGTAAATTTTTCCAAAGCTCAGGAGAGATGGTGTTATGAGATGCGCAAACGAGATCCCATACATCAGGACTCACAGAAGGATCAAAGGTCAAGGCCTTTTACACTTAGAAATTATTCCAAGTCGGGAGGATGCGTAATCTCAAAAGGAGGAGCAACAGTGGTTGTTGGATCACCAATCCCGAATACTCGATGGTCGTCTAATTAGATTCTAGACAGGAGGAGTGTGCAGAGGAGGAGATTATACCTCAGCCATCGGATCAGATTGTGAAGAGATCTGAACCATTGGATCCAGAGGACACATGGCAAGAGATACGCATTTTGCTGACTCGTGAGCTAGAGAAGTCAAAGGTGAGAGTAGTAGGAACTCACAATATTTGAAATTGTGAAATGATCTGAGTCGTTGGATCCAGAGGACACATGGCGAGAGATAAAAATTCACTAACTCATGAGCTGGAGAAGTCAAAGGTGACAACTATAGGAACTATCGATATGCGAATTCGTGAAATGATTGCAGTCGTTGATCAGAGGGAGATATCTTGATTGTTGATTTGATGTGAAGCATTTCAAAGTTTCGCAAGTTGGGAGTTTCGAAGGAAACTCATAGTAGGATTTTTTGATATGAAAAATCACGATGCACCTCTCTTACTTGGTCCCTAGTCATAGATAGTGGTCACATCAGTGGAAGAGAAGGGAAGAAGCTAGCGTTGCTAGGCTCCACTTCGGAGTTTCGCGAGTTGAGAGATTCGAAGAAACACACAAGAGGAAATCGCGAAACGCGAAATCATGATATGATCATAGCCACCGATCAAAGGGAAAGATCTGGATCGTTAATCCGATATGGATTATTTCAGATTTTGCAAGTTGGGAGATTCAAGGAAACTTGTAGCAGAATATCATGAAATGCGATCAGGAAACGCGAAATCATGAAGCACCCTAGTGCATGGCCCCAGATCACAGCCAGAGGTCACATGAAGGAAGGGGCTTAGAAGCCAAAGAATCCATAGTTAACAATCTGCAACTGCCAGAACATAGTGATTGCATCTACCAGCGAATTCGAAGAATCTCAGGGTGATCACTAGAGGAGCTGAAGAGTCTCGAGGTATCTGTCAGTGGAATGAAGACTCAGAATAGAGATGATTGACATATGGAAAAGAGTCGAAGACTGTAGCTTCCATAGAAGCCAAAGAGTCTCAGCATAATGACCATGGATGAAGAACAGACTAAGTGTAATCGCCATAGGGGATGAAGAGTGAGGTGTATTATCTGGCAGAGGATTGGGCATTATAAATATACGCAGAACAGAGAAGAGGAGTGTTCTTCTGTTGAGAGTAATTTTACACAGGGAAAAATCATGCTGTGGGCAGCAGCCGAAATGCATAGAATAGGAATAGTGCATAGAACAAAGATGCATATCTGAGAGAGGAATAGAGAAAGAGGAAGTCGAGGTGTGCATGCAAAGACAAAGTAGAAGAACATAAATATCAAAGAAGAACCCAAGTAGGAAAACACTAATGCAGGTAGAGCATAGCAGTGCAGTAGAATAGTGATGAGATTGGTAAGCTATAGATAAACATTGTATCACTGTAATAAGTCTCAAGTAACGAATTTTTTATACTCAGTGTGGTTGGGAGGTGCTAGGGAGGATTGGTTTCCTCAGAGTTTCAAGTGGGTGCTTGAACACAGGGAGTTGTAGCTTCCATCTGGTTGCAGCCAGAAATACCAGGGTGGTAGGGTGGTGCAAGGGAGAACTGGTGTTCCCTGTTATACAGGTTGGTTCCTATGTGACTGGGTGTTTGTGCTTCGATCTAGTTGGGGTTGGAACACTTAGGGAGTTTGTGCTTCCTTCTAGTGGGTGCTAGAGAAACTAGGGAGTTGGTGCTTCCATCTAGTGGGTGCTAGAGAAAACAGAGAGTTGGTGCTCTCATCAAGTTGCATCTTGCAAAACAGAGGTTGTAGCCTCAAGAGGTGTTGGAGCTCATAAGTATGATAATGTAAAGAAAATAAAGATTACTTATCATATCAAGAAGAATAGGTTTTCCCCTTTATGGTTTTCCTCAAGAAATATCTATCTCTGTATATTTCATGTGTGTGATTGATGTTTAATATTCTATTGCTTACTTCTCTACATAATTGTGATCGTCATTGAGTGTTCTATGAAGAGTTTAAAATGGGAATAATATTTTAAGCACAATAACAACTGATTCACCCCCCCTCTTAGTTGTCCAACAATTGGTATCAGAGAGGGTTCCTTTTATCTAAGGGTAGATCCTAGAGCATAAACATGACTAGTCATGAAGGAAATTAAACCAATAAGGCCCTCTTGTTCAATGGAACAAACTTTTTCTTCTGGAAATTTAGGATGAGAACCTACATAATGGATTTAGGTGCAGATGTCTGGGATGTGGTAGAGACTGGTTATGTAAATCCAATTGTACTAGATAATAAGGATGACAAGATAGAATTCAGCTTCAACGCTAAGGCTATGAATGTTATTCTGAGTGGGCTTATAGAAGCATAATTTGTAAAAGTTATGCATTTAGAAACTTCACAAGGCATGTGGAAAAAAATCATTAGCAGCTATGAAGGTAATGAGAAGGTAAAAGATGCCAAGATTCAAACCTAAAGAGTACAGTTTTAACAACTACGGATGAAAGAATACGAAACTATTGGGAAGTACTTTCTAAGAGTTGAAGAACTAGTAAATGCAATGAAAGCACTTGGTGAAAAAATTGAGGAACCCTCTTTAGTTCAGAAAATTTTGAGATCTCTGCCAGAGAGGTTCAACCCAAAGGTCTCATCTATAGAAGAACTTAATGATCTAAAATCTCTGGCTTTTGATCAACTTCTAGGAGCGTTGACTGCATATGTAATGAGAATAGTTAAAAATAAACCCACCTCTAGAGAAGCATCATTTAAAGTAGACAAGAATGAGGATTCTGAGCCTGATGAAATTGAAGCAAAATTCGTGAGAAGACTAAAGAAAGGATTAGGAAAGTACCAATGCAAGTTGCCCTTCAAGTGTTTTAACTGTGGAAAGATAGGTCACTTTGCATCTAAGTTTACACACAAGAAGCAGGATCAGAATTCTGAAGGTGAAAAGAAGTACAAACCCAGGAGATTTGATAAAAAGGAAAGTTTATGTGTAAACAATGATGACTCTTTAGAAGACACATATAATGACTCTTCCTCTGAATATAAGGTTAATGACTTTGTGCTTATGGCCAAAGAAGATTATGATAATAAAAAAACAATAAGTGATGCTAATGATGAAGAAGTTGTGATTGATATGGAAGGTGAACTAATCAGTGCCTTAGAAGAGATTTACAGACTCAGACTCGAGAAGAGAAAACAAAAGCATTTGTTGATGTAGTTTGAAAAGAATGAAAAACAACCTGATGAAGACTTTGCCCTGCTAAAGGTGGAGTTAGAAGAGGCAAAGAAAATAGAGGACATTCTGAAAAAATAGTTATCAGAGAGGAAGGCAAGATGTGAAGCCTTGGAAGAAGAGGTAGTAAAAACCAGAAAACAAACGGAGAAGTTCAAAGAATTGTATCTCAAAAATATTCCTATCATTAAAGCCTTAGAAGGATTAACCACCATTCTAAATCAGCAAAGGAATCCAAATCTGAAAACTGGTTTGGGTTATGAAGAAGGATCAAGTTGTAGTCAGCCAAGCAACAAAGAATCCATCAAGTTTTTCAAATCTACATTCATTGACAACAACAAACATGGAGAAACAAAGAAAGATAATCAGCTGCCAAGGAAGAGTGAAAGAAAAAACACCAGAACTGAATTTGTAGAACAAAGAAATAATGCACCCTCTACTGAGAGAAATCTTCAGCATGGAAGAAATCGATCTGCTCAAAGAAGACAACCATTTTCCAGGTACCAAGGTTTTTTCTATGGATATTTTTTTCTTTTTTATAACTTTGGTCACAAAGGTGTAAACTATTCTTTAAAATTTAGATATGAGCAATCAAGACACTGAAGGAATAGATATACGTCACAACAAAGAATCAGACAACCAAGTAACAAACAATCACATACTGCAAATCATGTGATGGCTAGGAAAAGAGCACAGGTTAAGCATAACAATCATTATGAACAATTGTTATGATCCTTTATTCAGTGAACCAGAATGTTACACCTGCCATAATTATGGAAATAAAGTTGTAGACTGTCGCTTAAGGAACTATGAACCAGATTCGAATCCTTCTGCTAAAAATGTTAAGGTTTGGAAGAAGAAAGAAAATGACAAGTGTGGACTAGTGTTGTCAGCTCAAAGACAAAAGAACCCCTGGTATACTGACAGTAGATGCTCCAAACATATGACGGGAGACAAAGGTAAGTTTCTATCTCTAAGTGAAAGAAAATCAGGAAACATAACTTATGGAAATGATGCTCCAGGTAAAATCAAGGGTAAAGGGATGGTGAGTTTAAGTAATGGAAAAGGAAAAGCACATGATGTTTTTCTTGTAGATGAGCTGAAACATAATTTTCTCAGTGTAAGTCAAATGTGTGATAGAGGATGTGAAGTGGTGTTCACCTCCAAGGATTGCAAGATAAAGTATGTAAACTCAGGACAAGTGGTGGCTAAAGGCATAAGGATAGATAATAATGTATATGTGTTGAAAGAATATAGAGAAGAGTGTCATCTAAGAAAACCTGATGAAAGATGGTTATGGCACAGGAGACTTGGACATCTAAACTTTGACCACTTAATCAAGCTCAAAAATATTGAGGCAGTAAAAGATCTTCCAAGAATATCAAAGCCACAAGATTCTGTGTCTAAACCCTACAAAATAGGAAAGCTAACCAGAACACAGTTTAAATCCAAGAGCTCCACTTCAACAAAGAAACCACTTCAATTAGTTCATATGGATTTATGTGGACCATCAAGACAGGAAGGAACATGGAAGGAAAACTACTTTATGTTGGTCATTGATGACTACTCCAGACTCACTTGGGTTTCTTTTCTCAAAGAAAAAGCTGAAGCATTTGAGAAATTTAAAATATTCAAGGCTTTAACTGAGAATCAAACAGTTAAGAGGTTAAAGGCAGTAATATCAGACAGAGGAGGATAATTTATGTCAAGTGATTTTAAGGAATTCTGTGATAAAAATGGGATCAAGAGAGAATATACAATCTGAGGAACTCCATAGCAAAATGGAGTAGTTGAGAGGCAAAACAAAACCATGAAGCAAATGTCCAGGTCAATGATGAATGAGAAGAACATTTGTCAAACCTACTAGGTAGAAGAAATACACATAGCAGTTCATGTTCTTAAAAAAGCCCACCTCAGACCACATAGTGACAAGACACCTTATGAACTGTGGTATGGAAGACCTGCTTCAATCAAACACTTCAAAATATTTGGGAGTAAGTTCTACATAAAAAAATAATAATGAGAACCTTGGCAAGTATGATGATAGGGTTGATGAAGGCATATTCTTAGGGTATGCTACAAACAGTAAAGGATACATATGCTATAATAAGAGGTTGCATAAATTGGTTGATTGTATTGACATAAAAGTTGATGAAGGAATCTCAGTAAGAGAGGTGAACAATATTGAATCAACAACATAGGATATAGATATATTTGAAGCTGAACAGGTCCAAGAATCAGAACAAGAAGACTCTGAGTCAGATGAAGATGAAAATTCTTAGGCAGACTCAAGTCAGTAGATAACATTAAATTATTCCTCCAGAATTACTCAAAAGAATCATCATGCAAGTCAAATAATTGGTGAAAAAGATAAAGGTGTACAAACTAGGAGAAGGATAATAAAAAACACTAAGAAATCACATATAGACTTCATATCCATGGTGGAACCCAAGAACTTCAATGAGGCTAGTAAAGGCAGAAATTGGTTAAAATCAATGAATGAGGAAATGGACCAGATTGAAAAGAATGACACTTGGGAACTCGTTCCTAGGCCAGTAGATAAAAATGTAATAAGATCAAAATGGGTCTACAAAAATAAGATGAATGAGCAAGGAAATGTTGTACGAAATAAAGCTATATTGGTCTGCAAAGGATATGCTCAAATAGAAGGACTGGACTTTGATGAAACATTTGAGCCTATAGCAATACTAGAAGCTATTAGAATGTTTCTTGCTTATGCTTGTCATAAGAAGTTTAAAGTCTATCAAATGGATGTCAAGTCATCTTTTCTAAATGGAGATCTAAAAGAAGAAGTCTATATGGAAAAACCAGAGGGTTTCCAACTGTCAGATAACCCTCACTTTGTCTGCAAGCTAAAGAAAGCCCTATATGGGTTGAAACAAGCTCCCCGTGTCTGGTATCACAGACTAGATACATATATTCAAGACAAAGGGTTCAAGAGAGGAACAATTGATGACAATCTATATATCAAAACAAAGGATAATGATTTTCTCATTCTATTGGTCTATGTAGATGACATCATCTTCGGTAGTAATAATGTTTCACTGGTAAAATGGTTTGATTCTTCCATGCAGTCTGAATTTGAAATGTCTATGATAGGGGAACTGTCATTTTTTCTTGGCATACAAATTACTCAGAGGTCTGAAGGAATATTTCTCTCTCAAGAAATATATCTCAGAGAAATGCTGAAAAGGTTTCAAATGGAAGATTCTAAACCTATGAGCACACCTATGGTCACTGGATGCAAGTTAAGAAAGTATGATGACTCACCTGGTGTTGATCAAAGTTCATATAGGTCTATGATAGGATGCCTATTGTACATCACAACATCTCGTCCATACATAATGCATGTTGTTGGCATTAGGAAGGTATCAGGTCGCACCTAAACCGAGTCATTTGTTAGCTATCAAAAGAATATTCAGATACTTGAAAGGAACAATGGACTACGACCTATGGTATCTTAGGAATCATAATTTTCAATTATCAGTCTATTCAGATGTTGATTGGGCTAATTGTGTGGATGACAGGAAAAGCACGAGTGGAGGTGAATTCTTCTTAAGAGATTCCCGTGTATCATGGTTGAGCAAAAAACAAGGTTTCATTTCATTATCAACTACAAAAGCTTAATACATTGCAGCTTCCACCTGTTGTACCCAAGTATTGTGGATGATTCAAGCGCTTGCAGAGTTGGAGGTAAATTATATTGAACTAATTTCAATCCATTGTGATAATACCAGTGCAATTAGTGTGTCCAAGAATCTTGTCTTCCACTCCAAGACCAAGCATATACCCATCAAGTATCACTTCTTGAGGGAATAGGTAACCAACTCTCTAGTTTTTGTGAATTATATTCCATCCAAAGATCATATTTTTGATATCTTCACTAAACCGCTTGTATAAGCTCAGTTTGAGTATCTACGCCAGAAGTTGGGCCTGACCCTGTTATCAAGTTGAATTATTCCATCCTGTCAGGGGGAGTATGTATTGGTTGAACATATGATACCTACGACAAGTACTACAACAACTCAAGGGGAGCATGTCTTCTTTGACATTGATGTCAAAGGGGGAGAAAAGGTCTGGATGTTGCAGTTGGAGATCTAAGTAGAACAGTTCAGTCATTCAAGGTTTCCATCAATGCCAAAGGGAGAGATTGTTGGCATGTTTACAGATAGAGTGTGCTTGTCATTGATGGCAACAATAGCAGTGATGTTGACAGGATTACAGGCAGAGTGTGCATGGAAAGAAAAACAGTGAAGAAACTGTAGAGATCAAATCTCAGAAAGAAGCGTAAACTCAGGAGGAGAAGTGAATAGTATGCAGAGACGAGAAATCTCAGAAGAGATAGTGCAAAGTTTCACGTAGAGAGAAAGTGTGCGCCAGGGCCGAGGGTAAATTTTGCCAAAGATTAGTAGAGATGGCGTTCTGAGACGCATAAACAAGATCCCATACATCAGGACTCGCGGAAGGATAAAAGGTCGTGGCCTTTGACACTTAGAAATTATTCCAAGTCGGGAGGATGTGTAATCTCAAAATGAGGAGAAACAATGGTCGTTGGAACACCAATCCCGAATACCCGATGGTCATCTGATCAGAGTCCAGACAGGAGGAGTGTGAAGAGGAGGAGATTATACGTCAAACATCGAATCGAATCGCGAAGAGATTTGTTGGCACAGGGGAAAACTTGGGGTTCAACACTAAAACAACGCACCAACAAAACCCTAACTACCAGCCCTTTCAGCAACACCTGCGAAGTAGATGAAGTCTCCCCTGAGGTATAAGTAGGGGTGGTTGCAGGACTCAAATGTCTACAACCTAAGCTGGGACACATCATTGTGATTATATTACTTACAGAACACTTAGTATCGATCATTCATCAATATTCAATCCTTATTATACTTCGCAGATAGAACATAGAATCGCAACATTCACTTAGATCTAAGGTATTTCAGCACTTAGCAACAGTAAAACAAATCGGATCTAGTAGATCAGCACTAAGCATCTTCATACATACCAGATCTACTATTCATACACATCTAATGAAGGACAAAGCACAAGTAGATCTATATCAAAGAACTTAGCCAAAGAAGAGATAAAAACATCAAGTCAAAGCATAGAGCATAACACACAGATTTATGTGTTTCACCCCCACCCTGGGGCTACGTCCACCAACTCTTCTTCTTTATTAGTGTCTTCAATTAGTTACAAGCATGGAGCCATAAAAACCTATTGTGTATAGGACAGAAGATATGTGCAGCTCGCTAGATCCTTATTCCTTTCCTTACAACAAAAAGCCTTCTATATCTTCACAAAGGGACTTGCACTAAGCTCTACAAGTCTACACAGGATGCGCAAAACCATTGATCACACAGATCCCTTCTTGGCACGTAGCCTATATCACATAGATATAATAGATTACCCTACTATATGTCTAGACGTCTATTTATACATTTACAAAAGTGGGCCTAAGCATGGGTGAACCCACGGGCCGACATCCCTTTTCCCATTACATATTCCCAAAACCCAAAAATGGGCCCAAAAGTGGGTCGAGATTCTGCAATCTCTGCTTCATCTAGCACTCCATCTTCGATAGGCTGTCGAAGTCCCAAAAAGGGTCAAATATGACCAAGTGTTCCCAAAACTTGGTCAAGGGCCAACAAGCCCCCAACACTCACTCGTGACGCATCCCGAGTCACTCTGGTCTGAGCAATTCTTCCTCGAACGCCTCGAGCTTGGCTCAAGATGCTTCGACTTGCTGTAGTGCTACTGCCTCTTTCTCAGTGAACTCTTGAATGAGTGCATCATTGATTGGCCCTTCTAGGCATTGTTCTGTTGTGATGATGACCTATTCTAGCTCAGCTCCTTGGCTTTCAACTTCGGTGAACAATTGCCATTACTTCTCTTACACTGGTTGAAGTCGTTGAGAGACTTCCATCACTTTATTTTAGATAGTGTGGATCTATTGTTGGGTATTAAGTTTCTCAGGAAACCTCTTCATTCTTTCGACTGGTGACAAGGCCTTCAGCTGCACTTGTAACATATATGCATGATGCTTTGCTTCTTGGATCCGCGACGACTCCAATGACTGCAACTCTGGATTATCCATGAGGTTCTCATAAGTCTGAGCATTCCTAGAGCTCAACTGATTGCACTCCAAAGCAAGGGATTTCATTCTTCCAACTACATTGCGAGCAGTTTCCTCACGTAGGTATCTGATTTCTTGAGGAGTCTCAGGCACAGTACAAAGTTCCAAGTCTGTGATGCGCTACTGGATCACTCCTTCCAGTTGTGCCACCTACTGTGGAACCCATTCTTCTATCTAGACTTCGATGATTGTCACAGAGCAGAGTGATCTGTTGACCAATTCCTTTATCTCGAGTTGTTATGCGAGAAACTTCTCGTTGTCTTGTTGTAGCATTGCTTTCTCTTTGTCCCATTGTACTTGAAGAGAAATCTTTTCTCGTTTGGCAGCACTGCGCTGCTCGACAAGTACTCCCTGTACCTATGTCAAATCCTGGGAGGCTTGCACTGTGTCTTCTTGAGCTTATCGAAGGCGAGCTTTGACAATATCAGCAATTAGGTGGAGTTGAGTTGGCCCATCTCATGGTTATACTGTTCCTGTTGTCAGAGGCGCAGTGGAGACTACGTGACTAGACTGGAGTGTCTGATGCACTCCTTGGAGTTAAATCTCAATATGATTATACATCTACTCCTGCTTCACTTCCTGCTTCTCTAATATCTTCTGTGAAGCATCGTTCACAGCTGCAATGATGAAATTAAAATCATTCAATGTGAGGGTAGTCAGCATCTTGGTTACAAGGGTTCTAGGTTTCTTCCGGGTGGAATATTTCGGAGGCAAAACCTTCCTCTTCTTCGATGAGTCCTCTTCATCCCTAGGTGGTGGTACTTCACCTTTCTTTTGTTCAATTTCTATGCCTTCTATTTCTTCTCCATCATCCCCTTCATTTGGTGTGATAGAGGTAGTCCTTATAGATGCACTGTCTACATCGTGAACCTCTTCAGGATTCTTCGTCTTGCTAGGTCCGGGTGTATCCTGTGCAGCTTTCGGGCTGTCTACATCGGACAACTCCGCAGGGTTGGCTGGAATGAGAAAAATGCTTTTCAATTCGTTCGAAGTGGCAGTCGAATGGATATATCGGCCTCTAACGGCTATATTGCTTCGCCTCAGCGAAGTGGCCTATGTCGCTGGTCTGATATCTCGGCGAAGTTCAAATTCTACAATTTTTCCTTCTACGAGGCTCCCTATGGAATATTTTGTAGCTTGTCGATCTTAGCTCTCTTTTTACTTAGATTCCTATCCTTCTTTCCATTGAGCTTCATCTCGGTGATTCTCTTCCCATTCCGATTCTTATTTTCCTTGGACATAGTCACTTCATGCTGCAGAGATTCTCTCCTAAGACTCGGGGGTAATACTTCTTCTATATTTGAGAAAGATACTTCAATCTTCTATGAGTCCTCTACTGCTCTTGCAACTTTGACATCTGGGCCTCTGGTGTCAAGAAGCTTCGATTTGTTCTCCTATTCTTCAATCAACTGTGTGATCCTTCTGGTCATGAAATCTTTTAACTCTTGTCTCTGTTGTTCTAAAACCTCTTCTTCTTCCTTCTTTCTGGCTTGATCTCTTTCAATCCAAGGTTTTCCAAACAACATAGTAAACGGGGCATTGTCCTCAATAAATTTGATAATCTCAAAATCTTCTTCTGTTGAAGTTCCATTGACATTCATAGATATCTGAGTGAGCTTTCCACATAGGGTTTCCAGGTTTCCTCTGAATAGTCCTATTCCTCCTAATGAAGGAATCATAGTAGGCCTCCCTATGATTTCCCAAGTTCTCTCTGTCATAATATTCATCTGTGTTTCTTTATCCAGGACACAGTCAATGTCTAAGTCTCCTATTCTTGCCTTGATGCATTCTTTTTCTTTAAAGATCTCTGATAGCCTAATATGTCGGTGATCATTCAAGGTGTCTTTCATCTGTAGCAATACCTTCTCTGATTCCTTCTGGGGTTCTACTATTTCTGGATCTGCCTTAGGGTTTTCTTCATTCAGATTCATTATTTCAAGCTTATAAATCATTCTAGGGAAATCCAATACTTCATGGTCCAGAGATTTGCAACAGAGACAACTAGGTCTTCCACCAGGGCATAACTTAGCTAGATGACCTGGTTTTCTGCAACTGTAACATAGGGTTAATCCTCTCTTTATTTTAAATGATCCTTAGCCTCTTATGTACTGCGTACTAGGATCGTGGTAGCTAACCTGCAAAAAATTCTTTCTAGAATCTTGCATCCATTTGTTAGTCCAAGAATTCTTTCTATGCATAAGTATAACATATCTATCATTATTCTTATCAGATATACTCATATCAAAACTTCTTTCATCTATCAATTCCCTAGTTTTCAAGCTAGGACGGAATCTATCAAACATACCTAGATGCATACTTAGAAACAAAAAATTCCACTTCTACAGAGCACACATCTGCCAGATCTAAAAACTTTTAACTATTCTTACCTTTATTGGAGCACTGAGCTTATAGATATTACCTCTTTTCTGCAGATTTGACCTCTTTTCTTCAGAAACTTCCATTTTTCTTTTCTTAGAGCACAAAGTGTTCATATCTTTCTTCTTTCCTTCAGATCCGGCCTTCTTTCTTTAGCACAGAGCTTTTCAGATCAAGTGGAATACTACACACTAGGGCACAGATCCACACACAGGGCTTCCACAGTTTCCAATTGAATCTTCACACAAGGCTTCTTTTCCCTTAGTTCCCAACAATCACAGTTTTAGGTCTCGACAACGGAATGATTTTTTGGCACAGGGGAAGACCTGGGGTTCAGCGCTACAACAATGCACCAACAAAACCCTAACTACGGGCCCTTTCAACAACACCTACGAAGCAGATGAAGTCTCACCTGAGGTAGAAGCAGGGGTGGTTGCAGGAATCAAATGTATGCAACCTAAGTTGGGACACAGATCTGTGATTATATCACTTACATAGCACTTAGTATCGGTCATGCATCAATATTCAATCCTTATTATACTTCACAGATATCACAGAGCATCGCAACATTCACTTAGATCTAAGGTATTTCAACACTTAGCAAAATTAAAACAGATCGGATCCAATAGATCAACACTAAGAATCTTCATACATATCAGATCTATTATTCATACACATCTAATGAAGCACAAAGCATAAGTAGATATATATCAAAGAACTTATCCAAAGAAGAGATAAACACATCAAGTCAAAGCACATAGCATAACACATAGATTTACGTTGTTCACCCCCACCCTGGGGCTACGCCCACCAACTCTTCTTCTTTATTAGAGTCTTCAATCGGTTACAAGCATAGAGCCATCAAAACCTATTGTGCATAGGACAAAAGATTTGGGAAGCTCGCTAGATCCTTCTTCCTTGCCTTACATCACAAATCCTTCTATATCTTCACACAGGGACTTGCACTAAGCTCTGCAAGTCTACACAGGATGCGCAAAACCCTCGATCACACAGATCCCTTCTTGGCACGTAGCCTATATCACATAGATATAATAGATTACCCTACTATATTTCTAGACGTTTGTTTATACATTTACAAAAGTGGGACTAAGTGTGGGTGAACCCACAGGGAGACATCCCTTTTCCCATTACATATTCCCAAAACCCAAAATGGGCCCAAAAGTGGGTCGAGATTCTGCAATCTCTGCTTCATCTGGAACTCCATCTTCGATAGGCTGTCGAAGTCCCAAAAATGGTCAAATATGACCAAGTGTTCCCAAAACTTGGTCAAGGGCCAACAAGATCTGAACCGTTGCATCCATAGGACACGTGGCAAGAAGTCAACATTCCGTTGACTCGTGAGCTGGAGAAGTCAAAGGTGACAGTAGTAGGAACTCGCGATATGTGAAATTGTGAAATGATCTAAGCCATTGGATCCATAGGACATGTGGCGAGAGATCATCATTTCGTGGACTCGCGAACTGGAGAAGTCAAAGGTGAGAGTTGTAGGAACTAGCGATATGCGAAGTCGTGAAATGATCACAGCCATCGATCGGAGGGAGAGATCTTGACTGTTGATCTGATGTGAAGCATTTCAGAGTTTCGCAAGTTGGGATTTTCGAAGACAAATCATAACAGGAGTTCACGATATGCGAAATCACGACACACCCCTCTTGTTTGGCCCCTGGTCATAGCTAGTGGTCACATCAACGGGAAAAAAGGGAAGGAGCTAGCATCGCTAGGCTCCACTTCAGATTTTTGCGAGTTGAGAGATTCAAGGCAACTCACAGCAGGAAATCGCAAAACACGAAATTGTGATATGATTGCAGTCGTCGATCAAAGGGAAATATTTGGATCATTAATTTGATATGGATTATTTCGTATTTCGCAAGTTGGGAGATTAAAGGCAGCTCGCATTAGAAGGTCGTGAAACACAAAATCGCGAAGCACCCTAGTGCATGTCCCTAGGCCACAACCAAAGGTTACATGAAGGAAGGGGCTTAGAAGCCAAAGAAGCCATAGTTGACTGGTTGTAACTGCTAGAATGCGGTGATTGCATCTACCATAGAATTCAAAGAATCTCAAGGTGATCGCCAGAGGAGCTGAAGAGTATCAAGGTATTGGTCAGTGGAATGAAGACTCGGAATAGAGACGATTGACAGATGGAAAAGAGTCGAAGACTATAGCTACCATAGAAGCCAAAGAGTCTCACCATAATGGATATGGATGAAGAACATACTAAGTGTAATCGCTAGAGGGGACAAAGAGTGAGGTGTATTATCTAGCAGAGGATTGGGCATTATAAATATACACAGAACAGAGAAGAGGAGTGTGCTTCTGTTGAGAGTAATTTTACATGGGGAAAACGCATGTTGTGGGCAGTAGCCAAAATGCACAGAAGAGGCATAGAACATAGAACATAGATGCATATCTGAGAGAGGAACAGAGGAAGAGGAAGTGGAGGTGCGCATGTAGAGACAGAGCAGAAGAAAAAAAATCTCAAAGAAGAACCTGAGCAGGAAGACACTGATGCAGGCAGTGCAACAGAACAATGATGACACTAGTAAGCTATAGATAAACATTGTATCACTGTAATAAGTCTCANCAAGTAACAAATTTTTTATACTGAGGGTGGTTGGGAGGTGCTAGGGAGGATTGGTTTCCTCAGAGTTTCATGTGGGTTCTGGAACACACGGAGTTGTAGCTTCCATCTGGTTGTAACCAGAAATACCAGGGTGGCAGGGTAGTGCAAGGGAAAACTGTTGTTTCCTGTTATACAGGTTGGTGCCTGTTTGATTGGAAGTTGGTGCTTCTATCCAGTTGGTGCTTCCATCCAGTTGGTGCTAGAACACTTAGGGTGTTGGTGCTTCCTTCTAGTTGGTTCTAGAGAAACCAAGGAGTTGGTGCTTCCTTCTAGTGGGTGATAGAGAAAACAGAGATTTGGTTCTCTCAGTAAGTTTTGGCTTGCAAAATAGAGGTTGTAGCCTCAAGAGGATTTGGAGATCATAAGTATGATAATGTAAAAAAAATAAAGATTATGTATCATATCAAGAAGAAGAGGTTTTCCCCTTTATGGTTTTCCTCAGGAAATATCCGTCTCTATATATTTCATGTGTGTGATTGATGTTTAATATTCTATTGTTTACTTCTTTGTATCATTGTGATAATCATTGAGTGTTATGTGAAGAGTTTAAAATGGGCATAATAGTTTAAGCAAAGTAACAACTGATTCACCCCCCCTCTCAATTGTCCAACACTTTTATCAAAATCTAGCAGTTGAAAAAAAGATGACACAAGTTGGGTAAAACCTATAGCTTTCCAAGCCAAGGCGGATAAAATACTTGAAAAGGATCCTTCATATACTATACGTAAGTAGATTTATTTTGAATAAGAGTTAACCCTTATTTGGAAGGTTGAAAAAGAAGGAATATGAGGCTCAACAAGACTATCACAATGGAAGGAAAAACTCGTGTGACTTGGAGGTATCATGCACAAGGTGAGTGGGATGACCCCTTGTTTAGAAGGTTCTAAACTAGTAGTGAAGAAAAAAAAATTGGTAAACACATCACTCTTAAAAATAAGAGTGGGATCAGTTGAAGATTGCATCGGTGTGACTACTTCATAAACCGATGGTTGAGTATGTTGCTGAGAAACCAAATGTGTTTATAGAGTAGAAGATCCTTCAGACATGGACCACACTCTTTGTATCTCTGGAATAAGAGGACATAAATGAGTAAGGTCATGATCTCCCTTGAAAACTAGACAACGAAACTTAGGCTTGTGTCTTACTCGTCTACATTTCTTAGCAATACTAATGCCCCCAGCATGACTTGTAGTGGTTGGTTTCTTTCCCCTGGCATGACTTACAGTGGTTGGTTTCTTGTCTCTAGTTTGACTTGCAATGACTGGTGACTTCTCCCTTTGTATTTTCTTCTTATTATTCCTCTTATTATTCCTTGTATACTTATAGTTACTAGGAGGTGGACTTTCACTAGAAGAGATGCGAGGAGAAGGAATATATTTTACTAGCAAAGAGGTTTTAGGAGCATGTGAAAATTTTATAGTGAACATCAATCAAATTGGAAGACCAATGGAAAATATAGGAATATTCAATATGGCCATCAAATGGGCACCAACATTTCCAAAGGAAGGAAAAGCACAAGCATAATAGTGGAAAGGGGTCCCTTGGTTGGTAGTCACAAAAGAATTTTATGGTACATGACTAGTAGCTAGTGAAAAGAGATTTTTGGCGGGGAATGGAATTATTGATCCCCCATATAAATTCCCCCAAGGAAATTGGTTCCCCCAGAGACATAACTACCCCCATCACTAGTAAAAACACTACGAGTAGGACTAGACCCAAGGTTAAAATTCCAACCAAATGGGAAACTGTCATTTTGTATTAGTGAACTACCTATATGGTTACCATAAATGGATGGGAATCCACTTTCGATAGTAAAACCAAGGTCATTTCCCTCAATGGAAACAAATCCATATTTGGGAACTGATGTGAATATAGAGGGAATACTAACACTTGGGATATTTGTGGAAGGAAATGATGTAATTGGCGGCATACCCCAAATGGAATAACCAAATGTCATAGGCATAGATACGGGAGTACCTATCCCACTAAGTGTTGGTAAGGAGGTGGTCATTGTGACTACCCCCATCATAGTTGGATATGTAGAGATAGGTCCTCCCATGTTGGATGATCCACTAATGCTTGAAATTATATGAGGATTAATAAAAATGAGAATAAATCATCAAAAATTATGTTCACCTAAATGATTAAATGGTCTATGATATTGACAAAGAAGTTGGTCGACCACAATGAGAAGTGTGTTTTAATCCAAGGACCAGAAAAAATATGGCCAACTAAACATAGACTTCACCATAGATAACAACCCTAGAAAAACAAAGATATCAATGGGTAAACCAATGAATAAAAGGGGTCTTCTGAAAACCAACCCTTTTTGGATGTTAAGTCCCCAAAACCTAGCTAACGAAGGTGTGAGAGATAGCTATGGTAACCCACACATAACATCCCTTATTTTTGCAAGTACCCTCATGAAGATGGGAACCCTCCAAGGGAACTAAAACAGAGTCTCGATGTCTGCCACAGGTATTTCAAGTGCTTCCCACCCACAGTCACATTGTGTAGATTCCCTAGGAATGGCCATTAAGGATACCATTTTGCAATCAGTGATTGGATAGAATAGTTTTGGGTCGAGACCACACATATGGGTAGGGAAAGTAAGCCTACAATTTTGAGAAATGATGCCACCCAGAGAGCCTTGAACTTATGAAATCCCCATTCATGTAGTATTCCAT
>SNQJ01S0086439.1:62686-74811 GCA_010110895.2 Picea sitchensis | reverse complement strand
TATTCCCTAGGACCTTGTTTGGAAATAAAAAAATGTGGATATTTTGTCCATTTTATCTGGGACAAATTCGACGCAGAAGAGTTGTGCATTGAGAAGCTCTCCATTGAGGTTGTTAGCATCGTCCCCCATATCAATGTGTGGCAGATGATCTGGCCCCACATTGTGTTTTCTTGGTTTTACTACAACCTCAAAGTCAAATTCCTGGAATAAGCATAACTATCGAAAGATGTGGACACAAAACACTAGCTTGTTGACTAGATACTTGAGAAATGAATGATCAATGAAAATTTTGAAGAGGGACCCCAACAAGTAGTGGTAGAATTTTTGTAGGGAATATACCATGGATGGGCCCTCTTGCTCAGTGGTAGTATAATTATGCTCAACATCAAATAGATTTTGGATAGAAAAATAGACATGATGATCAATACTTCCTTCCCTTGGCTAGGCTAGGATGACATCCAACGTAATGGACTATGCATCGACATGAACATGGCATATCTTGGAGTAATATGGGAAAATCAAAATGGGTGCAGTCACTAGTTTTTCCTTTAACGTATTGAAATCCCATTGAGATTATGATGTCCATTCATATTTAATATCCTTGCACAAAAACATTTCCAATGGGGTCGTGATATGAGCACAATTTTGAATGAACCATATGTAGTATCCTATATTTCCCAATGTTGCATGC
Organism: Picea sitchensis; assembly: GCA_010110895.2. Classification (NCBI taxonomy): domain Eukaryota; kingdom Viridiplantae; phylum Streptophyta; class Pinopsida; order Pinales; family Pinaceae; genus Picea; species Picea sitchensis. The sequence goes on along the minus strand of SNQJ01S0086439.1, from coordinate 74,120 downwards.
ATCCCCCAAAATGAAGTAGGGCATACCATATCTAGGATGGTGACTATCTTGGCTGGTTTGACTAGCAGGTTATATTTACATACAACATGATCGAGCAATATACCAAAGGGAGTATAGAATATTCACTTATTCAAATTAAAAGAGATCTGCAGTTGGCGACATCGATCAAGCATGAGTCAGAGATATTTTATATGGTATTTTACTAGACTGAGCACAATCCAATCATCAAAGTATACCTCTAGAAACTTATGGATACAATCCTTGAATGCTTCTACCACTATCTGAGAAACCACTACAAGGGAATTTTTCAATCTAAAGGGAATGATTGTATATGCAAAGGACCCCCATTGGTTTGTGAAGGTGGTTTTGTGGCCATCTATGAAGGAGTAGGATTCCTTTCCTCAAACATTCTCTATCACCTCATTTGTGAATGGAGTTGGGAAAGGGTCATGGACACATGCTGCATTGAGGCTCTGCAGGTCAATGCATATCTAAATATCTCCAATAGTTTTTGGTTGAATGACCATGGGATTGATCTATTCAGATTCTTCGACAGGGACAATGATATCAACATCCAACATGTGATAAATTTCCTTTCGCACTTTTTCTTTGCATATAGGATTCATATGGTAGGGTCTTCTCTTGACAGGCTTGGCGTCAGGTTTAAGTTGGATATTCATAGCTCCTAAATATCTCACGATGCCCTTCATCTCATAAAACTTTGAGGAAATAAGTCTTCATATTATTTCAAGAGGTCAACCACATGGGTGACGGTGTCTTTGTCCAAGTAATCCCCATTAATATCCATATTTGGTGCCTCCTTTGTCATAATATTGTGTTTCTTAGTCTTGATAGGGTCATTATAATATATCATTGTTTTGTCGGTCGACCTTCCCTTCAGATCTTGTTCTCCTTTGGAATCTCAAATATGGATTCCACGGGGGTGATCATTATCAATGTATTCTGTATCAATCTTCGAGCAATGGAATTCTTCCTTCAACTCAGCCATCGGCTGGTGATATGATAATACCACTGGTGGACTAGAAACTTTTGGTTGTCGATGAAAAATAAATTCCTTAACCTGACCAAGAGCCACACTGATGACTAGATCGACTGAAGAAAATCATAACGTTGAGATGAATTGAGAGGTCATATGGGTCCACTCACTTGTTTTCCTTTTGAGTTTCGCCTGGATATACCAAATTCATGGGACCATGTCCATGGTGTGGAAAAATCAATGTACTCATTGGGCTTGAGGGATTTTCTTAGGAGTCCAACATCGTTCAAAAAAAGAGATGTGTTGATGAGGATCCCCAGTCCCCTTATATCGGTTGTCTAGTTCAAAGTCGGTGATGGGATGAAAAAAGACTTAACAATGAAATTGGTTCCCTACTCCCAGTTCCAAATATTTGGGTGATGCGTTTCCCACAGCCATGTTTGGGTCCTGTGAACCACGACATCCATGGCCTGGAGTCTCTCCTCCGTGGGGATGGTATTTTCCATTTGTACCAAGAACGTCTCCACTGGTCAGGTACCATCAAACTGCAGGGAATCGAAAATTTCTTTCCCTATCCATCACAATGCCCTTGTGATTTGGGCGCATCACCTTATTGAAATTCATACAAATTATTCTGTCATCTATTGAGGGCATATTCAGAATCCATGTCATATGATTTGACACTCCTCCAACTTAACTCTTCATCTGTGGTGGGGTTGATGTAGTCCTCCCTGCACCCCGTAACCTTATATATATTCTCAACTACCAATATGTATTCCCATTGACAAGCTCATTGTAGAAGTCACCTTCATATGGATCTAGTGGGGAAACCATGTGTAGGGTTTCAGTCTCAAATGACATTTTGAACTTCTTCAAATTCAATATTGTATTCTGTTAATGGCCTAGTCGATTCCTAGAAAGTTAGGGTAGGGATCTGACTCATCCATGATTTCAATGACTTCAAAGTCGACCTTCATTTTTATCCGTTTTATATTTACCTCAACCTTCTCTAGTCGATCGATGAAGTAGATCTCATACTATTTGGATAATCGAAGTTGAATGTGTGACCAAACTAGATTTGGTTTCTCCATCACCTCCCAGGACTTCTTGGGTAAAATGTTCACATTGGATCCTAGATCCAACATGTCTCCATCCATATCATACCCACCAAGCTTTGTGGTTATCTTAAACTCTCGGTCAATGTGCCTCTACTTACTAACCCAGAAGAAATCCCTTTCTGGTAGCGGAGCTATAATGGCGGTCTCCTCTCCTTGTTCTTTCATGCAAGCAATAAACATCTAAGTCAAATTTCTCACAACTTTTGGATCTCTTAGAAAATGAAAACAATAGTGAAAGAAGGTATTAACTTAATCTTCTTCTTCTACCATGCGATCAAGGTCGCGCAAGGCTTCTTTGCATATTGCAATTCTCCTTGGCATTGTTAATAGGATTCCTACTCAACACATCACAACATAGTCTTTTTGTGTGATTCTTCTATTGATATTTGGGTGGCACACTAGATTTATTCATGCACACGAACTTCCTCCAAAGGCCTCTATGTTGCACATTGTAGTTCTTCGCGCACATGTCCTTCCTCCAATGACCCTTGTTTCAACCACCATACTTATTCACATATCTAGGATTCTTCTAGTGACCTCTACGTCACCCTATGAACTTCCTCTCAGATCACATCCTCTTCAAGGGACCTCTGAGTCGTGCATTACAGTTCCTCCCACGTTCGTTCTTCCTCAAAGGCTCACTACACATCACGCATAAACTACTTCTGCTGCAAAACTTAAGAGGGGGATGTGGATCCTTCTTGATATTTCCCTTTTCATGTTGACCCAAACTTTCTCCCTATTTTAAATATACCCTTGTCTTCACCCCTCCATGGGTCACTACCTCGGCATTCCCTTCTCCCTTCTTCTACTAGTTTGTGCATGGCTCGACATGTACCATGTTACAGTTACCATTATTGTCCTCCAAATTTTTCAGTAAGTCTAGAAAATCCTCATTTACATGTTTGAAACTATAACAATATGTGTATAGAATGTGAGGCTAGTGTAGAATCGTGAGACATGACCAACCTCACCACAATTGAATCATGTGGGGGGATTTTCGCCTCCTTCACCATATCCTCATCCACGACCACATATATACCCACATTTAGGTACTCATTGATATCCTCCTCTATCAACGACCCTACACTCACTACCCTTTTGTTCCTCTTGCACCCATAATGCATCTCATGTGTTATCTTGCATCATTTGGAGGGAGCAAAAACAACAAATATCGTGGCCGACGGATTTATAGAATTCACAAAAGGGGGTGTGATTTGTTGCTTGATATTTTTGTAAGGTGGGGAAGAGGGGTGGCACATGGCCCCATTGTCGACATATTTCACACCATTCCAAATTTCTATAGGGAAATGGAATTGACACACCATTCACCACATAATTTAGAAGGATTGGGCACTCGTCTCGTCGATGCGCTTATGAGAAATGTGTAGTGCACTAGACATGTTCTCACATGAATTTAGCCTTGGCCATTTATTGAAACTATATTTTTAGTTTGGTCATTTGTGATTGAACCTATTTCAACACAATTGATGTTTTTGCGCCTCCAGGTGTGGCTTCCAAGCGCATCGCGATCTCAACTTCCTCGGCCTAAGTCGTCACATTTTGTTGGGTCAGCAGAACTTGAATATGGGTTAGAAACCCCACAATTAACATTTTTATGTGTTTCACATCCTGGATCTGGAACATCAGCCTATCCAATAAGATTTTGAACCATTGGTCATAGTCCCATTAGGACTATGACTTCCTATATCTCCTTATTTCAGCCTATCTCTCCTTCTTTCTACTTGATTTCCTTGATTTTTGTAATGCATTGGGACTATGACTTCATATTTTTAAATTCCTGAAGAAGATCTTTTTTTATCTTGGCCAGGGACCTCGCCTATCCTGCTGGCGCAATATATTTATATTTCATGTACCACATCAAGGCCCGATCCCTAAACGTAGTCTCTAGTTGCGCTATCTTAGTTACCTCATATGTAACTCTCTTTACAAACCAGATCACCTCACAGGTCAACTAGTGTTGTTCGAAATCATCTTTACCCGTTCCATGGAACACGGGTAATCTCAGCGTACTATCTTTGTTGGTTATCTTAGGACCAAAATTAGTTCCACTCTTTCAATTTGTATTGTCTAGATCCTTCCATGCCACTATCGCTTGGGGTAAGTATTACTAACTTCACCTTCTCCTTCACTCGTGTCGTCACTTCTTTCCTCTTATTTTCTCTCCTCAACTTCAACATCTTCACTATCTGTTGTAGGTTCTTCTTGATTAAAAATGTACAAGGAGGGTGGAGCAAAGGGGGGGTAAGACCATCTTCATCTCAAATTTATTCCGATGGGACCCAAGGAGCTATTTAGATGAAGTTGTGGAAGACCATCCAACATTGCTAGTTCATCTCTCGGCCACTAGCGGAGGCTCCATTTTCCTTCATGTTTTACGCATCCATGTTTTCCCCTTATCCCCCAAATATGAATGAGCATAACCACTATGAGCTCCTACCTTTGGGCCGATCCATGCACTGCCACTCTCCAATTCATCTCTTGACCCAATTTGCACACTGCCACCTTACGCAGAGTCTGTTTCTCTACTAAGAACATGACCTCTCCACTCACCACTCACTTGGCTTCCCAGCATATCGCCACTATACCGAGAGCCAAAATCCCATCGGATTGATGTCCCACCGTGCTACGCTACAACTTCTCTTCGTGTTAGCGGGTAATTGTGTGACTCTTCCTCTTTCGAGTTCATTGGAGCACTACAAATTTTCACTCTTGCACCACATATGTGTTCTCTTCCTCTTCTCAAGGTTGTGATATACTGCAACAACCAAAGGGTATGGGATTCGTCACCTAGGCCCTCACTACCACTACTGTCACTACCGATATCTTCAATTCCAAGCCTCTTTGCAGACCTGTCCTCACATGTTCTCAACTCTGGCACACCATCTTCTCCCACACCACTGCTTGGTGTGAGCTTCCTCTTCATTCTGGACCCAACACCTCACTTCACACCTTCAGCTAACTCTTCTCGATTCGTCCACTCATCTCCCTCCCTCAACACATCTCTTCTTGCGCATATTTCAGCTCTTTTTCTCCTCTACTCTTATGGATCCATTCCATTCGTCACCTCATCTCAAAAACGTTCTGGATCCTCCTCAGTGGATCCATACTCTGGCTCTTTTCCTCCCACCTTTTCCATAACCCCCACCAACTCTAGGGGGTTTACTCAACCATCCTATCAGGATCCATGTGTATCATTTTTTTTTCTATGAATAACATCTTGATCCAAACGGGGATCTCTTATAACATCCACTTCATGGGACCTTCTTCAAACTTTCTTTCATCCTCACTGAAAGAATCACTATAATCTATAGAAAGCTCAACAATATATACTTCGTCCACTTGTTATCCAATGCCTTTAAACTATCAATCTTGGCTTGATCCCATACTACCATATCAGATGGTAACAAAGCCGAATTAACTTTTGGTTGTATTTTTAACCATTCATGCAACAAACATGGAAATTTCGCGAAAACGAGTTCATGTAGATCAGAGTAAAGATATTTACCTTTCTATTCTTTCATGTTCACCTACAATCCGTTCGTATCTCGTAGGGAAAACTTGTCCTCTTTCGCTTCTATCTAGTCTTGAATCTCCTCTTTATATGGATGCCACCACATTTCTATTTTCCTCCATCATTCTCAACAAGACTTCAAGTCTCGAAAATGAAACCATTTGTTGGAGCTAAGCTATGTGGTGTTGTTTCTTTAGTACACATGTGCATGCACAATGACCTTTATAACAATGGGGGTTTAATACCAAGATTTTTTCAGGAGCGTGTCCAACAAAACCCCCTAAGCATCAGCATATCAATCCTCAATCGAGGCCTAGGAATATCTCACCAGAGATGTAGAGAGGATAGAAAAGACCATAAGGTCTTGTATTAGGTATGGAGGATCAAACATAAACAACAGAACTACAAATGGAATCCATGTAACTCAAATCTAATAATCTAACAAGGACTAAGAATTAAAACAATACACACACAGGTTTTAGTATTTACTCATTCATGACAAACATTGAATAGAACATAAATTCCATATCATTATTACTGAACTTATTCCATCATATTAGAGATATGCAATGTGATGAATAATTGAGTTGCACAGCACAAGACTTCATCTCATTACTATAAAAACAATGGGAATACAACAGAATGTGCCTTGCGCTAAATGTTAAGACTTGGACAGATACAAGACACATGAGACTTCTCCATACAGTACATGATTGTCATAGGTTAAATCAGAGCTTTGGTGATGGCGTCTTTCTAAATTGACCAATCTATTTTTTTGAGTTGAGAGCTCTCTTTTATATCTTCTTCTGTTGGGGATCATTGTCCTTCATTGTTCTTCTCCACTCGCTTGTCTGATCTAACGGTCCCACACACTTTTGGTACCTTCCAAGGCTCCACGTAGGTTCTCTATATCAGGGGAAATCTTAACTACCTTGGCTAACTCATCTTCTATCCACTCCATGTCTTCATTTGATGCTGGAAGTAATCATTCTGGGAGATATCTCAATGATTCCTTTCTTTCTTCTGTCGAGATTCTTCTTTATTTCTGGTGCAACTGACAAAACTGGGACCAATGTGCTCAAATAAAAAAACTCATACTGGCGTTCCCTTGACCGCCATTAGACTTGACGCACTACTCAACAAAACTTGGTCTAATGCATGCACTGTGGAATTCTTTCACACATCTCCTTCAGTGCTTGTAGAACTACTCGATGAACACACACAACTTTTGTTTATGCATGCACGTAAAAAAGGACCCAAATCTTTGGGTGCCAACAAAGACATTGGTGTTCTCTAGCACCGTTTAGTCTCTCTCATGATGTAGAGTTTTCCATCTCATATATTGGTCATCATAATTTTTGATAGAGTAGAATTCCTCCTTGAGGGAATAAAAACAATTCGCCCAAGTGGGTTATGACCTAAATGTTGTACACTCATCTCCATCATGGATCTCCTAGTAACTCTCTCATCAATATTTGACATGGAGAACAACCTTAAGGAGTGCAAAGGTGGTCTTTTTGATGTCTGAGAAAAATTGAACAGAGTAATAACCCTCCAATAGATTTAACAATGTATCCAAACCATTTGCATCTATCTTTGCTTGAAATAATAGAATTTCAAAGTTAAATTGTACCTTGAAGGGTGTTGCACCTCCAAAATGGTTTCTTGTTGAAGGTGTCTCAACCATTGTGGGCATTTTTTGAAGGATCTTGGTGAAATTTTTCATCATCTCATTCCTCTTTCATGTAAGGGATTCCTCGAGCAATAACTTGATAGGATATATTTATCTTTCATCTCTCTTTTCATCTACAATGGGAGGCCTCATGCGCTAATGAGAATGGTCTTCCCCAAGTGAAATTAGTTTGAGACCCAAATCTATATACCCTAACCTCATTGGGGACATGCAATGAGAAACAAGAAAGAACAAATTGTTCTAATACCATTGATCCAGATTATATAGAGAACAAAATGGAGGATAGAAATATGAATGGAAACACACATAAAAATATTGCAGGGAGCACAATAATATAGTGAAAACCAACTTCTATTAATAAAAGAAATAGGAAAAGATTATGAAATGCAAATAAAACAAACTATCTAGAATTGTGGTAGCTTATCACTGAAAAGAGAGACATCGTATATGCTCATTCGTAATATGAAATTCAATAGGCCAAAATGTCCTTTTAACATAAATCAATAAACCCTAAGAGTAAAAATCCTAACCATAGGAGATGAAGCACCAAAAGAATTGTGAGCCTCAAGGTGGCTATTGATACGACAAATTCTTAGGAGCACAACTTTTGCATACAATCTATGTTTTCGGCACACGATAGTTTGTAGGAAATATCTAATTGAGATGTACAATTGTTGGCAGGGATGAGCATGCCATAGAAGCACTAGACCCCGATTGGCTAAAAACCATCGTTCAAGGCCTTAAACCAACCCAAAAAGTTTAGGACCTGAAAAATGATAGATAAAACAACTACCAAGATGGAAACCTATGTTGAATCAATGGAAGAGGTGGGTGACCATTAATGTCCATCTGAATCACATTATAATAAAATTGATGCAAAATTATGACTTTTTTCGTTATTAATATTTTAAACATTTTCTTTGGTATTGAATATTTACCATGTACATCAAATAATTACCRCGTACATCAAATAATTACCACGTACATCAAATGATCAAATGCTTAAATACTCTTATACAAATAAAACAATAGTTGATTACAAAYTATTCACTACTTTACACTAAATAATRTCATTTAGTAATAAAGATGGGTTGATAACAATTCAAATAATTTTGCATCTCAAATAATTTTGTATTCAAATAATTTTGCATCTCAAATAATTTTATATTGGAGTTAGTTGTACTAGAAATATTTTATTCCATAGGATACCATATATAGAAATATTTTATTCCATAGGATACCATATATATATATGTACTTTTAACTTGGCATTTGCACACCCTATACCACATAAACTTCACCTTCCTCATATTACTGAAATGTGACTATTGCTTCAACCTTCCACTATGTGTTCATTTGGCTTCACAATGCTTGGACTTTTTTCTAGGTACTCATCAAGTTTTACTAAAGCACTACTGATGAATTGTTCTTATATTCTTCTCTTTTAATTATGTATACACAATTATCTTCTAGAGAAATTATTATCTATAATTTGAGAAAGGAGAAATTACTATCTATAGAGAAAGGTTATTGTGATTTAAAGGTAAGGCTAAGTTTTTTTTGTGTTTGAAAGTAAATACACTAATGTAAAGGAATTAAAACTTTGATTGATAAAGATTTGGAGTTGTGAATTCTTATATGACAAGGGTAAATCACTTAACTAATAACATTTTTCATGTTGAAAGATTTGTTCCTTAATAATACATTAGTGAGGTTTGTTAGTTCTTGAATTCACATTTATAAAAAGAAATATTTGCAAATAATCTTCTTGTTGAATCACGCAATTGAATCACTGAGCTACATTGGTTAGTATATAAAACTTCTACCACTTTATTTGGATTGTGGTTAGTCTCTTGCAGATTGATATATTAGTAATGATGTGCATTATGGGTATCCAACCCTTTTGTTACTTGTGGTTTGTGCTTTCCTAAGGTCTTCATAGTGTACTACTAATTTGAACTTTCTCTATTTTGAATAGTTTGAGCTCAATTTCATTGATCCATGGAATTTTTTTAGCATATTATTTTAATGTAAAATTTAAAAGAATGGTATAAATCAATAATGTATTATTAATGACATAAAATTTTATTTTCTCATCAAAATTTGTTATTTTATTTTTTCTTGTGTTTCTCGAAAGCATAAAATAGAGTTATGCAAGGTAATCAAAATTTAAATTAACTTTCGCTACTCAATAGTAGACTTGCAATCTTGAGAATTACAAAATAGTGTAGAAATTGACATTATGCATTAAAGTGTCCCATTATCCCTATCAAGGTCAAGTTATTGTTACATGTATATTGTACTAGAAGGTACTTAATCTAATGATTCAAAGTGAGAGGGATGTAGATGGAGGGATTGAAAACAATAAGAAATAGTGAAAGGAATGTATATTGGAGGACTACAAATCAAAAAAATATGGTGCCAAAGATATTGTGGTTTTTACTAACTCAAAATAATTTTAAAAAATGATTAAAATAAATTTTTTTAATTTTTTTTTTGTCAAATCTTGCTAACCCTTTAAAAGGGTTTTGTTCTCTATAGTAACTTGAGTTTTGTTCTCTATATCTACTTGAATTTTAAACATGTTGTAGTTGAAAGGAAACACCTTAAAAATGTAACCATGTCAAAGGTTGTTGTAACCCAAACCAATGACAACTTAAATGTCTTTAGATCTATTATGATTTCAACTAACAAAAAAACTTATAAAAATAAAAAATAAAAAAATAATATGGTCTTGTATATTTTTGTTTATTAGAATGACAAAGAATGAGTTATACATATCTATTTTTTAAATCAAATAAAAAATATATCTTAATTGTATTTATGGAATACAATCGTTTATTAAATTTTATAATTTTTTTAATTATTTAGTAACATAAAAATCATTAAAAAAGGCAAAAGAATTTATAAGAATGTAATTTAAATGTAGACAACAAAATGATCATTCAATTAACAAAAATTACTAATAATATCAAATACAAATCTCACAAAAGGATTATACTTCTATTATAAATTTTATGATTACATATTTTTAAGATATAAAATCATTAAAAAAATTGGTCAACAATTTATTAGAATGTTATTCAACTCTATACAACAAAATGATTATGTTTCCATTGCCAAAAAATACTAATAAAATCGAATGCAAAGCTTACAGAATTATTATACTCCTCTTAAAAATAAACTTGTGCTAATAACATCAATACAAATATTTTATAATTTTCATAACATAATACACCCCCATTTATGATACACCAATAGCAAATCGTCCATGTGTTATTCTCAATACTCTCCTCTTAAAAAAAGGATGTATAAAAATCTTTAAAAAATACATAAATCATTTATTAATTGATAAAAACTTTTAAAGATACATGAAAGAATTTTTATATTTTTTTATTTCCGTATCTTATGTTCCTTTAATCTTAGGCGCAACAGCTCGACTACTTCTTCACCCCACTGCAGTTTGGGACAGTCGTAAGTATGCAGCCTCTCCAATGACGTCAAATGTTCAACACCTTCCAATTCTTCTAATTTACGACAACGTGTAACATCCAGCCTTATAAGTTTTGTGAGCAGTTCCAACCCGCTTATGCTCTTCAGTGTATTACAGTAATGTATGTAAAACACCTCCAAAGATACCAATGTTTCAAGACTACACGAGTCCATTTTGCTCAAATTATGACAACCAATCAATTTGAGTTTTATAAGCGTGTGGGGCAAGCGTGGAAGGTCGCCTATTGACGTACAATGTCGTATCTCCAACGCAGTCAATCGAGGCAACCGTCCGACAGAAGCCGGCAAATGTTGCAATATCCTGCAATTCAGGAGTTTCAACTCCTTCAAGTTCCTTAAGTTACCCAGTGAAGCCGGCAGCGCTGGGGCATTCACTGTTAACTCCAGGACTTCCAAATCGCTTAGTTCTCCAATTGCATTTGGCAATTCATATACCTCTGAATAAGTAATATTTAATTTTACCAAAGACTTTTGATGTGCTACCTGTTGCAATACCTCAATTCGTTTAGAACTGGAAAAATCGATGTATTCAAGCGTCCTTATAGTTCCCAGTGCTTCGCTGGAGATGGTTAAATTCC